>JAZHYW010044104.1:0-15258 GCA_037355805.1 Ixodes ricinus | reverse complement strand
GACTCATCCGTTTCTGCTCATTCCGCAGCTTTTGCTGTCGGTCACCGGCTACCAGATCAACGTGCCTGCCCCGGCTTATCTCTTCAGTCCTCCGGTACTTCATGCCTGTGCTGACATGGCAGCAGCTTCCTTCGAGGCTCCGACGTCATCAACCACTGCTCATGCGCCGCCCACAGCGCCGTCGCCTATAAGAGCAGCGACCCAGCCGCATCCCTTCAGTGGGTTTGGCGGTACGATTCGGGGCATGTCGACTCATCCGTTTCTGCTCATTCCGCAGCTTTTGCTGTCGGTCACCGGCTACCAGATCAACGTGCCTGCCCCGGCTTATCTCTTCAGTCCTCCGGTACTTCATGCCTGTGCTGACATGGCAGCAGCTTCCTTCGAGGCTCCGACGTCATCAACCACTGCTCATGCGCCGCCCACAGCGCCGTCGCCTATAAGAGCAGCGACCCAGCCGCATCCCTTCAGTGGGTTTGGCGGTACGATTCGGGGCATGTCGACTCATCCGTTTCTGCTCATTCCGCAGCTTTTGCTGTCGGTCACCGGCTACCAGATCAACGTGCCTGCCCCGGCTTATCTCTTCAGTCCTCCGGTACTTCATGCCTGTGCTGACATGGCAGCAGCTTCCTTCGAGGCTCCGACGTCATCAACCACTGCTCATGCGCCGCCCACAGCGCCGTCGCCTATAAGAGCAGCGACCCAGCCGCATCCCTTCAGTGGGTTTGGCGGTACGATTCGGGGCATGTCGACTCATCCGTTTCTGCTCATTCCGCAGCTTTTGCTGTCGGTCACCGGCTACCAGATCAACGTGCCTGCCCCGGCTTATCTCTTCAGTCCTCCGGTACTTCATGCCTGTGCTGACATGGCAGCAGCTTCCTTCGAGGCTCCGACGTCATCAACCACTGCTCATGCGCCGCCCACAGCGCCGTCGCCTATAAGAGCAGCGACCCAGCCGCATCCCTTCAGTGGGTTTGGCGGTACGATTCGGGGCATGTCGACTCATCCGTTTCTGCTCATTCCGCAGCTTTTGCTGTCGGTCACCGGCTACCAGATCAACGTGCCTGCCCCGGCTTATCTCTTCAGTCCTCCGGTACTTCATGCCTGTGCTGACATGGCAGCAGCTTCCTTCGAGGCTCCGACGTCATCAACCACTGCTCATGCGCCGCCCACAGCGCCGTCGCCTATAAGAGCAGCGACCCAGCCGCATCCCTTCAGTGGGTTTGGCGGTACGATTCGGGGCATGTCGACTCATCCGTTTCTGCTCATTCCGCAGCTTTTGCTGTCGGTCACCGGCTACCAGATCAACGTGCCTGCCCCGGCTTATCTCTTCAGTCCTCCGGTACTTCATGCCTGTGCTGACATGGCAGCAGCTTCCTTCGAGGCTCCGACGTCATCAACCACTGCTCATGCGCCGCCCACAGCGCCGTCGCCTATAAGAGCAGCGACCCAGCCGCATCCCTTCAGTGGGTTTGGCGGTACGATTCGGGGCATGTCGACTCATCCGTTTCTGCTCATTCCGCAGCTTTTGCTGTCGGTCACCGGCTACCAGATCAACGTGCCTGCCCCGGCTTATCTCTTCAGTCCTCCGGTACTTCATGCCTGTGCTGACATGGCAGCAGCTTCCTTCGAGGCTCCGACGTCATCAACCACTGCTCATGCGCCGCCCACAGCGCCGTCGCCTATAAGAGCAGCGACCCAGCCGCATCCCTTCAGTGGGTTTGGCGGTACGATTCGGGGCATGTCGACTCATCCGTTTCTGCTCATTCCGCAGCTTTTGCTGTCGGTCACCGGCTACCAGATCAACGTGCCTGCCCCGGCTTATCTCTTCAGTCCTCCGGTACTTCATGCCTGTGCTGACATGGCAGCAGCTTCCTTCGAGGCTCCGACGTCATCAACCACTGCTCATGCGCCGCCCACAGCGCCGTCGCCTATAAGAGCAGCGACCCAGCCGCATCCCTTCAGTGGGTTTGGCGGTACGATTCGGGGCATGTCGACTCATCCGTTTCTGCTCATTCCGCAGCTTTTGCTGTCGGTCACCGGCTACCAGATCAACGTGCCTGCCCCGGCTTATCTCTTCAGTCCTCCGGTACTTCATGCCTGTGCTGACATGGCAGCAGCTTCCTTCGAGGCTCCGACGTCATCAACCACTGCTCATGCGCCGCCCACAGCGCCGTCGCCTATAAGAGCAGCGACCCAGCCGCATCCCTTCAGTGGGTTTGGCGGTACGATTCGGGGCATGTCGACTCATCCGTTTCTGCTCATTCCGCAGCTTTTGCTGTCGGTCACCGGCTACCAGATCAACGTGCCTGCCCCGGCTTATCTCTTCAGTCCTCCGGTACTTCATGCCTGTGCTGACATGGCAGCAGCTTCCTTCGAGGCTCCGACGTCATCAACCACTGCTCATGCGCCGCCCACAGCGCCGTCGCCTATAAGAGCAGCGACCCAGCCGCATCCCTTCAGTGGGTTTGGCGGTACGATTCGGGGCATGTCGACTCATCCGTTTCTGCTCATTCCGCAGCTTTTGCTGTCGGTCACCGGCTACCAGATCAACGTGCCTGCCCCGGCTTATCTCTTCAGTCCTCCGGTACTTCATGCCTGTGCTGACATGGCAGCAGCTTCCTTCGAGGCTCCGACGTCATCAACCACTGCTCATGCGCCGCCCACAGCGCCGTCGCCTATAAGAGCAGCGACCCAGCCGCATCCCTTCAGTGGGTTTGGCGGTACGATTCGGGGCATGTCGACTCATCCGTTTCTGCTCATTCCGCAGCTTTTGCTGTCGGTCACCGGCTACCAGATCAACGTGCCTGCCCCGGCTTATCTCTTCAGTCCTCCGGTACTTCATGCCTGTGCTGACATGGCAGCAGCTTCCTTCGAGGCTCCGACGTCATCAACCACTGCTCATGCGCCGCCCACAGCGCCGTCGCCTATAAGAGCAGCGACCCAGCCGCATCCCTTCAGTGGGTTTGGCGGTACGATTCGGGGCATGTCGACTCATCCGTTTCTGCTCATTCCGCAGCTTTTGCTGTCGGTCACCGGCTACCAGATCAACGTGCCTGCCCCGGCTTATCTCTTCCAGTCCTCCGGTACTTCATGCCTGTGCTGACATGGCAGCAGCTTCCTTCGAGGCTCCGACGTCATCAACCACTGCTCATGCGCCGCCCACAGCGCCGTCGCCTATAAGAGCAGCGACCCAGCCGCATCCCTTCAGTGGGTTTGGCGGTACGATTCGGGGCATGTCGACTCATCCGTTTCTGCTCATTCCGCAGCTTTTGCTGTCGGTCACCGGCTACCAGATCAACGTGCCTGCCCCGGCTTATCTCTTCAGTCCTCCGGTACTTCATGCCTGTGCTGACATGGCAGCAGCTTCCTTCGAGGCTCCGACGTCATCAACCACTGCTCATGCGCCGCCCACAGCGCCGTCGCCTATAAGAGCAGCGACCCAGCCGCATCCCTTCAGTGGGTTTGGCGGTACGATTCGGGGCATGTCGACTCATCCGTTTCTGCTCATTCCGCAGCTTTTGCTGTCGGTCACCGGCTACCAGATCAACGTGCCTGCCCCGGCTTATCTCTTCAGTCCTCCGGTACTTCATGCCTGTGCTGACATGGCAGCAGCTTCCTTCGAGGCTCCGACGTCATCAACCACTGCTCATGCGCCGCCCACAGCGCCGTCGCCTATAAGAGCAGCGACCCAGCCGCATCCCTTCAGTGGGTTTGGCGGTACGATTCGGGGCATGTCGACTCATCCGTTTCTGCTCATTCCGCAGCTTTTGCTGTCGGTCACCGGCTACCAGATCAACGTGCCTGCCCCGGCTTATCTCTTCAGTCCTCCGGTACTTCATGCCTGTGCTGACATGGCAGCAGCTTCCTTCGAGGCTCCGACGTCATCAACCACTGCTCATGCGCCGCCCACAGCGCCGTCGCCTATAAGAGCAGCGACCCAGCCGCATCCCTTCAGTGGGTTTGGCGGTACGATTCGGGGCATGTCGACTCATCCGTTTCTGCTCATTCCGCAGCTTTTGCTGTCGGTCACCGGCTACCAGATCAACGTGCCTGCCCCGGCTTATCTCTTCAGTCCTCCGGTACTTCATGCCTGTGCTGACATGGCAGCAGCTTCCTTCGAGGCTCCGACGTCATCAACCACTGCTCATGCGCCGCCCACAGCGCCGTCGCCTATAAGAGCAGCGACCCAGCCGCATCCCTTCAGTGGGTTTGGCGGTACGATTCGGGGCATGTCGACTCATCCGTTTCTGCTCATTCCGCAGCTTTTGCTGTCGGTCACCGGCTACCAGATCAACGTGCCTGCCCCGGCTTATCTCTTCAGTCCTCCGGTACTTCATGCCTGTGCTGACATGGCAGCAGCTTCCTTCGAGGCTCCGACGTCATCAACCACTGCTCATGCGCCGCCCACAGCGCCGTCGCCTATAAGAGCAGCGACCCAGCCGCATCCCTTCAGTGGGTTTGGCGGTACGATTCGGGGCATGTCGACTCATCCGTTTCTGCTCATTCCGCAGCTTTTGCTGTCGGTCACCGGCTACCAGATCAACGTGCCTGCCCCGGCTTATCTCTTCAGTCCTCCGGTACTTCATGCCTGTGCTGACATGGCAGCAGCTTCCTTCGAGGCTCCGACGTCATCAACCACTGCTCATGCGCCGCCCACAGCGCCGTCGCCTATAAGAGCAGCGACCCAGCCGCATCCCTTCAGTGGGTTTGGCGGTACGATTCGGGGCATGTCGACTCATCCGTTTCTGCTCATTCCGCAGCTTTTGCTGTCGGTCACCGGCTACCAGATCAACGTGCCTGCCCCGGCTTATCTCTTCAGTCCTCCGGTACTTCATGCCTGTGCTGACATGGCAGCAGCTTCCTTCGAGGCTCCGACGTCATCAACCACTGCTCATGCGCCGCCCACAGCGCCGTCGCCTATAAGAGCAGCGACCCAGCCGCATCCCTTCAGTGGGTTTGGCGGTACGATTCGGGGCATGTCGACTCATCCGTTTCTGCTCATTCCGCAGCTTTTGCTGTCGGTCACCGGCTACCAGATCAACGTGCCTGCCCCGGCTTATCTCTTCAGTCCTCCGGTACTTCATGCCTGTGCTGACATGGCAGCAGCTTCCTTCGAGGCTCCGACGTCATCAACCACTGCTCATGCGCCGCCCACAGCGCCGTCGCCTATAAGAGCAGCGACCCAGCCGCATCCCTTCAGTGGGTTTGGCGGTACGATTCGGGGCATGTCGACTCATCCGTTTCTGCTCATTCCGCAGCTTTTGCTGTCGGTCACCGGCTACCAGATCAACGTGCCTGCCCCGGCTTATCTCTTCAGTCCTCCGGTACTTCATGCCTGTGCTGACATGGCAGCAGCTTCCTTCGAGGCTCCGACGTCATCAACCACTGCTCATGCGCCGCCCACAGCGCCGTCGCCTATAAGAGCAGCGACCCAGCCGCATCCCTTCAGTGGGTTTGGCGGTACGATTCGGGGCATGTCGACTCATCCGTTTCTGCTCATTCCGCAGCTTTTGCTGTCGGTCACCGGCTACCAGATCAACGTGCCTGCCCCGGCTTATCTCTTCAGTCTTCCGGTACTTCATGCCTGTGCTGACATGGCAGCAGCTTCCTTCGAGGCTCCGACGTCATCAACCACTGCTCATGCGCCGCCCACAGCGCCGTCGCCTATAAGAGCAGCGACCCAGCCGCATCCCTTCAGTGGGTTTGGCGGTACGATTCGGGGCATGTCGACTCATCCGTTTCTGCTCATTCCGCAGCTTTTGCTGTCGGTCACCGGCTACCAGATCAACGTGCCTGCCCCGGCTTATCTCTTCAGTCCTCCGGTACTTCATGCCTGTGCTGACATGGCAGCAGCTTCCTTCGAGGCTCCGACGTCATCAACCACTGCTCATGCGCCGCCCACAGCGCCGTCGCCTATAAGAGCAGCGACCCAGCCGCATCCCTTCAGTGGGTTTGGCGGTACGATTCGGGGCATGTCGACTCATCCGTTTCTGCTCATTCCGCAGCTTTTGCTGTCGGTCACCGGCTACCAGATCAACGTGCCTGCCCCGGCTTATCTCTTCAGTCCTCCGGTACTTCATGCCTGTGCTGACATGGCAGCAGCTTCCTTCGAGGCTCCGACGTCATCAACCACTGCTCATGCGCCGCCCACAGCGCCGTCGCCTATAAGAGCAGCGACCCAGCCGCATCCCTTCAGTGGGTTTGGCGGTACGATTCGGGGCATGTCGACTCATCCGTTTCTGCTCATTCCGCAGCTTTTGCTGTCGGTCACCGGCTACCAGATCAACGTGCCTGCCCCGGCTTATCTCTTCAGTCCTCCGGTACTTCATGCCTGTGCTGACATGGCAGCAGCTTCCTTCGAGGCTCCGACGTCATCAACCACTGCTCATGCGCCGCCCACAGCGCCGTCGCCTATAAGAGCAGCGACCCAGCCGCATCCCTTCAGTGGGTTTGGCGGTACGATTCGGGGCATGTCGACTCATCCGTTTCTGCTCATTCCGCAGCTTTTGCTGTCGGTCACCGGCTACCAGATCAACGTGCCTGCCCCGGCTTATCTCTTCAGTCCTCCGGTACTTCATGCCTGTGCTGACATGGCAGCAGCTTCCTTCGAGGCTCCGACGTCATCAACCACTGCTCATGCGCCGCCCACAGCGCCGTCGCCTATAAGAGCAGCGACCCAGCCGCATCCCTTCAGTGGGTTTGGCGGTACGATTCGGGGCATGTCGACTCATCCGTTTCTGCTCATTCCGCAGCTTTTGCTGTCGGTCACCGGCTACCAGATCAACGTGCCTGCCCCGGCTTATCTCTTCAGTCCTCCGGTACTTCATGCCTGTGCTGACATGGCAGCAGCTTCCTTCGAGGCTCCGACGTCATCAACCACTGCTCATGCGCCGCCCACAGCGCCGTCGCCTATAAGAGCAGCGACCCAGCCGCATCCCTTCAGTGGGTTTGGCGGTACGATTCGGGGCATGTCGACTCATCCGTTTCTGCTCATTCCGCAGCTTTTGCTGTCGGTCACCGGCTACCAGATCAACGTGCCTGCCCCGGCTTATCTCTTCAGTCTTCCGGTACTTCATGCCTGTGCTGACATGGCAGCAGCTTCCTTCGAGGCTCCGACGTCATCAACCACTGCTCATGCGCCGCCCACAGCGCCGTCGCCTATAAGAGCAGCGACCCAGCCGCATCCCTTCAGTGGGTTTGGCGGTACGATTCGGGGCATGTCGACTCATCCGTTTCTGCTCATTCCGCAGCTTTTGCTGTCGGTCACCGGCTACCAGATCAACGTGCCTGCCCCGGCTTATCTCTTCAGTCCTCCGGTACTTCATGCCTGTGCTGACATGGCAGCAGCTTCCTTCGAGGCTCCGACGTCATCAACCACTGCTCATGCGCCGCCCACAGCGCCGTCGCCTATAAGAGCAGCGACCCAGCCGCATCCCTTCAGTGGGTTTGGCGGTACGATTCGGGGCATGTCGACTCATCCGTTTCTGCTCATTCCGCAGGTTAGTAGAGCTCATGTAAAGTGTTTCAGAAGCAATGATGTGTGTATTATCGTACTGCCAAACCCAGGCACCCTGTATTCTATTTTTGTCGAGTGCTTAAGAAATGTTAGCACGCTACTTATGTTGGCAGGAGATGTGGAATCCAATCCAGGGCCCGATGAAGTTTCCACTAAGGTATTACTGGAGCAACTGCTCGCAACTCAAAAGAAATATCCCAAAACATTGCCGACATAAAGAGTGAGCAGCAGTCGACAAAGTCTTGGTGTGATAGTGTGAATAATCGCCTTGGTATTATAGAGACATCTATTGATGAACTTAGGTCAACCACCAAAAGGGTTGAAGGCTGCGAGAATGGGTTAGTGGATGTTGCTAGCACGATCGGGGATCTTAAACGAAAGATCGACGACCTTGAAAACAGGAGCAGACGAAACAACTTAATCATTCACGGAATAAAAGGTGATGTCAATGAAACGGCAGATCAGCTTAATGAAAAGGTTTGCACGAATATATTTTCTACCAAGCTTCAGGTTGACGTTTCTACTGTCGAGAGGATCCATAGACTAGGACGCAATCAAGGAACTAAACCAAGACCCGTGATAATGAGCTTCAGAGATTACAACGAGAAAATGAGCATTCTCAGTAATGCTAAAAACTAAAGGGGACGGGCGTTTTCATTAATGAAGACTACTCCTACGAGTTACGTCAAATACGCAAAAAGCTATGGGACAGCTCGCAGGCTCAGAGAGATAGGGGTGATAAGGTAACCCTTTCATACAACAAGTTAAAGATAAATAATGTAACATATCAGTGGGACAACAACTTGCAAAGCCGCGTGCGTCTCAATCGGCCTTCGACCCCCCCCCCCCCCCCAGCGGTACAACCTGCATCGGATTGACTTCAACCATCGAAAAATTCTACTATAAGGCTTCTGAACATAAACGCTCGCAGTCTTGTTAACAAAGTCGACGCTCTGGAAGCTACTTTATATGCACACGACCCGGACTTTGTAGCAATAACCGAAACATGGCTGAATGACAGAATAAATGACTCTGAAATTGTACCTCCTGGCTTTGCGATCATTAGGAAGGACAGGCCGACTCGGGGTGGTGGTGTCGCCCTAATCGTTAAAGAATATTTGAAATTCGAGCTCCTGGATGACGTTGCAGGCGCGGAGTCACTCTGGATCAGGGTCACGTCGTACTCTCCAGCACTTATTATAGGTGTCATATACCGCCCCCTAACAGTAGCGACGCTGTCCTTTCAGCTTTAAGTGACTACGTCTCCACCCTCAAGAAAAAATACAGTCACCTAATAATTGCTGGAGACTTCAATTTGCCTCTGATTGACTGGTCTTGCCTCTTATCTCAAGACACCAAATGTTCTAGTTCTGATCTACTTGTTGATATGGCGTTTAGTTGCAACCTACTACAAGTTGTTACAGAGTTTACACGTGTACAGGAAACTGCATCATCCCTGCTTGACCTTGTTTTTGTTTCCGAGCCGATTGCATCCTGCGAATATGACGTCCGTGTACTCAAGGGTATTTCGGACCACCTAATCGTTATCTTTGAGTGCATCTGGCCTAACAAGAGAGCCGCACCTGTGCCTGCTCGGGTGCAGCATTATGTTTACGACTTCTCGAAAGCGAGTGATGAATCTGTCCTTGACGTTCTTGAACTGGCCTTTGACTCTTTTGAAAACATGTGCTTTACGAATAACTATAGTATTGATGAATTGTGGCTCTTCGTCAAGGACACTATTCATCACTGTCTGCATACATTTGTGCCGACTCGTAAGGTTGTGTCCGGAAAACGTAACCCGTGGATTAACCGCGAAATTTTGCACTTGACTAGACAAATTAAGCGATTAAAAAAGAAGTCGGCACCTGTAGCAGACTTGAATGACAAACTGAAATTCATGATATCAAACGAAAAAGATAAATTTTTCAGCGTTACTTTGCACAACTTCCTCAAGTCATCACCAGCAAAATTTTGGAGATACCTATCACCAAAGAAACACTCTGTCAGCTGTCTTTCCATATCTGATATTACCGTCAATGATCCCGGCGTAATCGCGGAATGCTTTAATGATTACTTCTCGACAGTTTTTACCATTGACAATGGTGATTCGCCCTGTATGACAGATGCCGTCAGCTTTGACCCCCTGCCAGATATTAACATTTCTTACGAAGGCGTCTTATCTTATCTTCTAAACCTTGATACTAAGAAGGGTGCTGGGGTCGACAGCATTCCCAATGCTTTTTTTGTCCGCTATGCTGAGTGGTGTGCAAAGTTTTTACATAAACTTTTTGAAGAATCATTGTCCTCAGGAAAGTTGCCACATGACTGGAAGTCAGCCAAGGTCATTCCCATTCATAAAGACGGACCCCGCCAACTAGTTAGCAATTACAGGCCAATTTCTATTTTATGTTCGTGTTCGAAGCTAATGGAACACATTATTTTTAAACACATCATAAGCCACTTGGAGCTCAACCGTTTTTTTTGTCCCAATCAACATGGCTTTCGTAAAGGTCTGTCCACCACGACCCAGCTTATTGAAACGATTCATGAATTTAGTACCTCTCTTAACCGTACCGGGCAAATTGATGTAATATTTCTTGATCTATCTAAAGCTTTTGACAAGGTATCTCACATTAAGTTGTTTGTAAAATTACAGTCCATCTTGAGAAATGATCATATAATTAACTGGCTACGAGGCTACCTAGAATCACGATCCCAGTTTGTTGAAATTGGCGGTTCCCGATCTTCAGATGCTTCGGTAATATCAGGCGTTCCGCAAGGTTCCGTCCTTGGACCTCTCTTATTCTTGATTTTCATAAATGATATTACTCGTAACATTCCTGTGAAATTACGCTTGTTTGCCGATGACGCCATATTGTACACTGAAGTCCGTGATGTAAATGACCAAGTTCAACTTAATACTTGCCTTGGCAAAATTCAGGCTTGGTGCTCGACCTGGCAAATGTCATTAAACCCCATAAAAAGTGTCTACATGCACATTACTCGCAAACGCAAACTTCTAACTTATCAATACGCATTGGAGAGTCATATCCTTTCTGAGGTCTCGTCCTATAAGTACCTTGGAGTTCTAATTAGTAACGATTTACGTTGGAATACTCATGTTAACTACATAGTGCGTAAGGCACTGTCGAAACTATGGTACTTGCGTCGAAATTTCAAACAAGCTAGCGTGGATATTAAACTGACCGCTTATAAGACATTTATTCGTTCTACTCTCGAATATGCTGCGGTCGTATGGGATCCCTACACTGCACAGAATATTTCCTTACTTGAAAATGTACAAAAAAGAGCACTCCGTTTTATTTTTAACAAATATGGTCGTCTTGACTCAGTCTCAGCCCTTTATCAGCAGGCAGGCTTGCCTACATTGCAGCATAGACGTAAGGTAGACAGATTGAAGTTTATGTTCAGTCTAAGTTCCGGTCATGTAAACCTGAATCAATCTTTGTACATAACACCACTTGGGGTCCCAAGATATCCTTCCAGAAATCGAAATAGCAGAGCCTTCGCCGAGTTTAGCTGCAGAATAGATGCTTTTAAGTACTCATTTTTTCCGCGAACAGTCAATGAGTGGAACAAGTTACCCGAGGAAATGGTTCATTCTTGCAGCTTGCCAGAATTTGTTAATCGTTTAAACAACTACCTGTAATTTTTTCCTTTGCTCAGTGTGTATTATTTTTGTGAGCTGTGACTGTGATATGTAGGGCGTATTCTTTTGTTTCTTTCTTGTGTACCTTTTTGTTCTATTGGCGTGGTTGAACTTTGTATCTATGCTTCGAAGTGTATTTACATGAGAGCCCATTGTTCATTTTTAGGCACTGTCGGCTGTTGGACTGTTGTTTTCTGTGTATTTGAAGTGTTTTTTCACTCCTACCATGTCTCCAAATTGGAGTATGTAGTATTTATAAATAAATAAAATAAATAAAATTTAGTTCTTTTCGCCAAGCGAGTTGACGGCCGATACGGTGCAGGTGTAGAAGTCTCTCGGGGCCTGCGATTACTTTGAGCCGGTTCCCCCACTGCCGGCGGGATCAGCAGACTGTGGGTATGCTGAGGTGTAATTTTTTATTCATCAAATACACACATCGTCGTAGAGTCAATGTATGATATTTTTCCTGCCCTCGCGGGCACCAGGCATGAGAAGTGGTAACGATTTGTCCCGTTCCGCGGTCTTGTCGGTAACACGTTAAAAGTAATGGCGTTACCGGTAAGGCGTTACTTTTTTCAGTAACGTAGAAACGTACTAGTGACTTTTTCGAAGGAGTAACGGGTAACGTATTTACGTTAGTATTTAAGATAACAGGTTAAGTACAGGGTGCGATCGAGAAAAGTAAACCCTGCTTTTTTGGCACCGCGTAAAAAACTACGCATCGCAGAACGCTCAAACTCCGCCAGAATGTAACCCTAGCGATCCAGACGCGATGCCGAAGTTTCCAGAACGTAGAGCTTCACCTGGATCAAAAGATAAAAAAAAAAAACGGGAAATCTCTACACGGTGAGGCTCCGACCACGGAGAGACGCAGACGGAGGCCGTCTGCTTTGCGTTACATCGCATAGGTGGCGCCACCACCTTTGCGGGTTGGCGGAGTTATCACGGGCATCTGCCGGGCTTGGTGGCAAATTCGGAATTGTTCTCTATCATTTCTGAAGTTTCACTTACGCACTGCTCTTTCACTGCAACGGAAAATAACGATTACACGCTCTCATTTGTGATACTTCGGTGCATTTGATCAGGCATAACATTTTTTCACCTAATTATTTTAACAGATGTTGTCTGCTTTGCTCTTCGCAAACACGAACGCCGTTTCTCCCGTTCATTACTTTTATCTCTCTATCGTGTTCGCCAGCACTTTTCTGCCTGATGAGGCAATTAACCCAAAAGCAACGCTCGGACGTCGTGGTTTGGTATTTAAAGCGCAGAAGCCTTAAGGATGCTCGCCGCCGATACCGTCGAGTGCACCGTTCCAGGCCGCCGTCAAAGAGAACCATCTCGAAGTGGGTCCAGCGTTTGGCGCAGTGGGCAGTTTCGCAGACAAGAAGCACGTCTTCGCCAGCACGCCAGAGAAAGAGCAGCTCGCGTACGAGATCATGGGTGCTTTCGAAGCCGACCCGCACCTGTCCACGAAGAGAGCGGCGAGTTTGTTTGGAGTTCAGATTACACTGTGCGCCGAATTCATCGCCGACACAACCTGCCTGCCTACAAGGTTCACGTTCTCCACGAGCTGGAAGCATGGAGACTATGAATGACGGCTCGATTTTTGCCGCGAAGTGGTCCTAGGATTGCGGCCAACCTCTCCCATCTGGACTTCCTCCTTTATCGGACGAGGCAGTCTTTCTGCCCTCGACGGAAAAGTCAACGCTGAGAACTGCCGGTACTGGAGCAACGGCAACCCGCACTGGACAATGAAGAAGTCTCAGTGCTCTCCCAAGGTAACTGTCTGGTGCGGGATCTGGAGAAAGGGTGTTGGTGGGCCTCTTTTTTTAGATGAGTCTGTGACGGCAGCAGTTTTCTGCGCATGTTGAAGGAGGAGTTTCTTCCCGAGCTCGAGGCCCTCCACATGCAACGACAAGTTTGCGTATTCATGCAAGATGAAGCGCCCCCACTGGTGGACCTCCGTCAGGAAATGATTAAGTGACACCTTTCCTGGACGCTGGATGGGAAGAGGCTCGCCCAACATGCCGCGGTCTGCGATCCCCTGACCTAACAATCTGTGATTTTTAGAGCGCAGCTCTTAGGCGCCCGTTTCCGGCTTGGCAGCGTCGCCGTCGGCGTAACCGCGCGAGTGCATGTTCGGACATGACCGCGAGCCCCGAGCGGTGCATGTTGTGACATGGACAGCGCGAGCCCCTTCCCCCCCCCTCCGAGGCCACGTGACCTCCCCCCGGCTTGATAGAGCTGCATGAGGACGGGGAGGAGGAGAAGGAGGGAGGAGGTTGGCTATACCCTCCCCTGAGCCTCCCCTTCTCTCCTCCTCCCTCCTCAAGAGCGGCACTCCAATTTGGCGTTACAGGAGTCGTAAACGGCTTTCATTTTTTTTGTATGGCGGTTCATCAAGTCGCTGCGGTCTACATCGGCCAAATCTCCACCCTCGACATCCTCGAGCTACAACGGTATTGAGGCTGCGCTTCGGCTACGGCCGGACGAAATACAGAGCTGGCGCGTTTGCCGAAAACGAGCGCGAGACTTGGACGCGGCAACCTGTGCAGCTGGGAGGTCACATTGAGGCAGAACAGCAGGACTGCGGTGCTGCCTTTCAGTGTGCGCCTGACGCACTCCACACTGGCGTTTCATCTGGAAGAAAGAATAGCTTACACCATGTACGCCGCAGTCCTTTCCCATTTTTATTTCCGTTTACACCTCCTCGACAAATGGCCCGCTTCTTAGGGCTGCCAATTACGGTTGTCGGCTCCTGAACTACTGCCTGCTCGGCGCTCTCCCCGTGTCTCTCTCATCTAGTGTCTCCGGACGAAATGCAAATGGTTGAACCTGGCTCTTTGACAGGACGTACTTAATTGTCCAGCATTTAATCGAAATACCAGCAAACCAAAAGTACTGGAATTCCTTTGACACATTAATAATAATAAATTCGAACGCGTTCGAGGGCTTCCCGACATAATGGGTAAACCCGGGTCACTGAAGCCAACTGACTTGGCATCTTCTGCCTCTCCTTTTTTTACCCTTTCATTGCCAACAAAAAACAGAAAAAAATAACCAAGTGCGCGAACATCAAAGAGCGGTACAGAAGTTGCAAAAAGGAAAATATATTGACCCAGCTGAAGTTCATCAGCAACCGAAAAGTAGAGCTCTTCTGACGTGGGAGCCCAAATATTGGATCTTTAAAAAAACATAATTAGGTTATAAACGGCTTATTGGCGGTGAGCTAGACACGCCCAACACACTGAGGAAGCTACCACGTCCATACCGAAACTCACATAATCTGCAGCACCAAGTGTCTAAGGTGCTACCGAACGGGAAGAATAGGTGAACCGCGGCGTTCGGGTTTGCGAAGAGCAAAGCGAGACGAGCATCCTGCTAAAATAATTAGCATGAAGAAATGTTATGCTTGAGCAAATGCACCGAAAAAGTATCACAAATTAGGAGCGTGCGATTTTTATTTCCGTTGCGGTGAAAAGCAGTGCGTAAGTGAAAACTTCGAGAAATGGTTAAAAAGAATTCCGAATTTGCCACCAAGCCCGGCAGATGCTCCGTGATAACCACGCCAACCCGCATCGGTGGTGGCGCCACCTATGCGATGCAACGCAAAGCAGGCAGTCCTCCGTCTGCGTCTCTCCATGATCAAGGAGCCTCCCCGTAGAGATTTCTCGGTTTTCTTTTATCTTTTGATGCAGGTAAGCTCAAGTCCTGAAACTTTGGCATCTTGCTTGGACCGCTAGGGCTACATTCTGGCTTAAAAGCTTGACTGTTCTTCGATGCGTAAGTTCTTTTTATGCGGGCCAGAAAAGTAGGGTTCTTACTTTTTACTTTTCTCGATCGGACCCTGTAGTTACGTTACTCGTTGCTTCTTCGCCAAAGTTTTAAAGGAATTACAGAATTCAATTTCTTCTATGTTTTAGGCGTCAAGCCACGTGAATTTCTGAGCTTTTCTTTGCATTTTTTCTCGTGAGTATTTAGGTGAAACCGTAAAAGAGATAAAGTAATTATGTTCAGTTTCTGCATGAACATAGTTTCTTGAAGTAGTGATTTTATGCGTACCTCT
>JAZHYW010044103.1:0-52687 GCA_037355805.1 Ixodes ricinus | reverse complement strand
ACAAGCGTCTCAGCTGGGTCACTGGGTCCTGTTCTGTAGGACGCGACGCCACTGTTGTCGCGCTGCTTGAGTTTAATTTTGACGAGACGTACAACAAAAGAATTGGGTGAAAATCAACCCTAAGCTTTCTTTAAAGTTAAGGAATCGAAAATGAATTGTGAACGATACACCTTAACCTACCTTCCACCAAGGAAGCGCAGAAGTGGTCACGTAATATTTGCTCTTACGACTCAACAAGGAGCCGCCAGGTTGCGCCTCTTCATCTTCTCGGAAATAATTGCGATACCGGCCCGCGTATAGAGTGACTGGACGAATACAGATAGGTGCCTTCTTCGCCATAAGCAAGTAGGGAGGAAAGCAAAGTCAGCCCAAGATCCCTGCTTTTGCAACGCAAAGTTCTGTCCACTTGCTATTGAAGCACGGGATGCTATTTCTCTGACACATTTGTAAGGAAACAATTCTCAGATAATAAATGGGCAAGGTACGTTAGCAGGAAAATAAATTCAGCGGCAGACTTGGCATGTGCCCATCATCAATCTAGGGCACATGTTTCTAAGTCGAATGCCGTTGTAGAACAAACGTAGATCATAAGTCCAAGCGCATCCGCGGTAACGGGAACAATCAAGCAGAGTAAAAAGGGCAACTCACCAGGCCTTTTTGTTTATGACCGGTTCAGCGATGATAGAACACCTACAGGAAGGTGACGAACGCCATGATTGTGCGTTCTTGAAGCTGTCTAATTGATCTCATCAGCTCGTATATGCACTCTGGAAGCACAAAATGGGTCTTGTGAAAATTACGCATGCATTGTAATTTGCGGTGCTTTATTACGGGGAGCCTTGGATGGTTTGGAAAATATGACCTGATGACGGATATGTTTCACGCTGCGGGTGGAGACGTCAGATATATCACATGATGTTTTATTTTGAGAGCAGGAGGTTTATCGCTCTCGCTATGCTATCTAAATGCTTCTGTGCGAAGTGGAGACTTAATAGACCTGCTCCGACATCCATTGATGCGTTATGATGCACCCCGTTACATTGTAAGATTACGGGGACTCGTCATTCGGGAGTAAGCTGCGCGCGTGGATGTTCGCGTGCTAGCGCAGGGGCTTCCGCGAGTAAGATTTTAGTACAATCGCTTCCTGGTGGCGCCGAGCGATGGCGTCGGGTTGAGGATCGCGCGGTCTGGGCTTTGACTTTCTTTATTTGAACTTTTATGTTCACGAGCGAAGTGGAAGGCAAAGAAAAAATCACAGTGGCGACTTGACAATGTCTTTGCCCCCCTATAGTTGGCAGGATTGGGCAAGCCGAGCGTATACCACGTAAATATATGACATATGCACTCAGTTACAACAATAAACACAGTAGACTTCAAACATATATTTTAAAAGGTTCAATACGCACTAATGTTGCAAGTTTAGAAATAACAATATAAACACTGAAATGCTAATATAAAATGTACCTTCAAGGGTTCTAAAAGTAAAAACACGTAAGAGTCAGATTATATATCAAAAGGCCAAAACAATTAAACAAAAATTAAAGTAATGAAGAGTTTACATATTCGCATAAAATTATGATTAGACTTGATATCGAAGAAAATGCGATTTAGGTAGCGATTAAGCACATAATAAAACCATGCTCATTTATATACTGAAAACAATAAGGCTGCGAGTGATTCACAGGAAACTAATTGTGGCGTTATGTTATGTCCTAGCTGTCAATACATTTAGTAAGAATGAGAGGTTAGGCGTAATAGAATCGATTACTATAAAATGATCAGCAAAATGAGATGTTCCATTTTTCTGTGTGTCTTATGCAGTACTATAGGGAGATCTCCACACTTCCAGTATCTCAGGTACATTTTTGTTACTAGTATTAAATGCCGAGTTATAGAGATGTAAAAGTAAGCATTTGTAAAGAAAATGATTTGTAATATTTTAAATCATCTAAAATAATTGCATGTGTGGTCGCCACTGCGCCGCCTTGTAAACACCGCTAATTGTGGTAATGTATGATTAACTATAATTACGCAGGGCTTGCAGATGCTTGTGCATTGCCTGCTATGGGCTATGCTTTTTTAGTGTTGTCTTGGTCAGGATAAATTCATCTTCACCTTGAGCATAACGTTTTCGTATAATATCCACTCTTGAAAAAATGATTTTGTGTTAAAAACTTATACTAAAACAGAAAGTACGTTATGATCGTTGAATTTATACCCACTAATTGGCGTTCTTTTACCTTTCAACCATAATGCATTATGCATCTTCAATATGCGAAAAAAACTATCCCCATGCTTTGCCTACGTAAGAGAGCCGAATTTCATGGCGCCGGAGGGGAGTTATGCCCCTGTTACACGGTGTTACGACCGAGCGGTGTCCTTGATGGTGTAAGGGGCGACTCGAACCAGGCGCCGAAGGATATCCCAGAGGGAACGATGACGAGACGGGTCTCTCTCGAAATAAACAGGGTTTATTTACGTGATGTACAAAATCAGAGAGCACGTTTGCGACTCCTTGTTTCCGGTTTTTAGAAGGTCGATGCTCTGGACCAAACCGCCAAGAAGATAAGGCCGTAGTGCTGACATCTTTGCGTCACCAGTAAAGGCCAACGCTGCTGAACAGGGATTGGAAACGAGTTCTGCGTACAGCGCTCGGCTTCGAGTAAAAATTGAGCCAAACGTTGACGCAATCGTCGTGTCCAATCTGTGCCCAGCGTTGGCCTTCGCTGAATAACGACATCTCTATCAGCACTTTACGGCTTTGTTACTTAGGAGGTGTGGTCTGTACCTCAGCGTTGGCAGCTAATGGTGGCCGAGATGCCAAGGAACGTTACATGGCTTTCCTTTGCTCATGTTCATCCCCTTGAGCACGCACCGACACATTTGCGTGGCAGACGTTTTCACGTCATGGCGTCTAGGCACTTTCGCACTTGAAGTCGGGAAGCTGGGTCGAGGAGGCGACGAACAATGGGTCGGCTGTCGACTCGTCGATTCTGACGGCTCCCTCCATCAGGCGGCGTCGTGGCTCCCGAAAGAGTTTCGCCGGATAATCCGCGTGTGGCGGCAGACGGTAATCTGAACTCTAATCCCCTGCCTGAGGAAAAATTTACATTCAGGGAAGTCCACACCGGGACCCCATCCACTTTCGGCGAAGACGAGCTTGCCCCGTCCCTTGCAACTGAAGTCTGAATCCAGCAGTTGACGCCGTCTTTCTAAATCTTTACCCGGTAATCCGATGTCATGGGCTCAGCTCACCCTCCTTTAACTAGGCGGCAGTCGGCGACCACACTTGAACAGGTGGATTTGTGCGTCGATAGACACTCGCCTCGGGCCATACGTAACAACGGTTAGCATTTGAACGATAATTGAGCTAGCAATCGTTGGCATCTCCCAACTGTCATTGAGCAAGACTAACCTGTCCGGTATTTGACGTTAGATAGGACTAACAACCCCAACTTTAAATCCCAGCTGAATCCAAAACGAAAACATCTGAAGTCATATCATCTTTCTAAAAATTGATGCAAATGAAATATATGCGCACTTTTTTTCCACAGTCTACGTTTAACACAAACTACGTTGAAGAGCTTATTAATTTTTAGAGTAAAGAAATGATAATCAGAACGTTTCACACAAATTCAAGCAACAGAGACATAACGAGAGTCTTATCGGCGCCGACATCACAATGGCCGCGCTCGCCGAGCATGGACTTCGGCGAAGTGCCGTGATCGTTCTAGCGGCAGCACTGGTGCGGAATCATACCTCTTGCGACAACAATTGCTGCTACGATACTTTCTAGATACCTCCCCCAATCTTCCGCAATAATATGTTCTTCGCTGGCGCTAGCCGTCGGCGGAATTGCAGTGGGGGCCGCCATCTTTATCTCTATTGGGGCGAACTCTCATCAGTTAACTGATGTAGCTCAGCTCAGTAAACGCAATGATCGTTACCGTCATAACGGCAGTTGGCGCTGCCGTGTAACACCGCTCGATCGGGTTACGGTATATAGTCGTTGGCTCAGTGATCGTCGGAACAGTCCGCGTAACAGGGATATATACAGGGGATATTACACGGGACGTTTCAACGATTATTGAGCCAACGACTATTGACTCAATCGCGATCGAGCGGTGTTATACGGCTGCGTCAGCCGCCATCAAGCCGCCAACAATCATTGAGTTCAACTAACGCCGAGTTCAACTGAGCTGGTCTACTCCAGTTAACTTATAGGCATTCGCCCCAATAATGCTAAGATGCAGGGGTCCGCCCTGCCGATGGCCAGCTCCAACGTAGCACTTACTATTGCGAAACATCGGGGAAGGTATATGCAGGAAGTACCGTAGCAGCAAATATTCTCAAAAGAGGTGTGATTTGGGGCCAGAGCTGCCGCTCAAACGGTCACGGCACGTCGCTGAAGCCCACGCTCGGCAAACGCGGCCATTCTGATATCGGTGCTGACAAGACTCGCGTTCTGTTGCTTGAATTCTTGGTAAACGTTCTGATTACTGCTTCTTTACCCTAAAAATAAAGAAAAAGCGTACTATACTTTGTGGTAAATTTTTATAATCGTAGTAAAGTGTGCAGATAATTCATTCGCATCACTCTTTAAAATGGTATTGTGACGTGTGTTTCGATTTTGTTTCGTTTTTTAAATGGGATCGAAATTGGGTTTGCTATGCCTATATTTTGTGTAACACCGGACCACTTAGTTTTGTTCAATGATAGTCGGGAAACGCCAATGACCGTTGGATCAATGATCGTTGAAACGGGCCGTGTACAGGGGTAAAACAGAGGTATTAGCTTACCATGCAAAATATACTAATTCCTCTGCCTGGTTATTTTGCAGGAACATAAAAGGGGTTGCTAAGATCGATTTGTTATGTTTACATTCAATGTTTTTTTAAAGCCGCCTAAACGTGACTACTTATTTAAGGTTGGATTTACACTGGCGTTCGAATGGCAACCGCGAAATGGATCCGCTCGTTTTCATTGTTAAACACTCGTTGAAATTGTATCGCATGTCATGCATGCAACCGCCAGTGTGAATAAGGTGTTAACGGCAGGGTCACAGTAGTATCTTAGAAATGCCTGAACTCATCTTTTTCGTAAACTATTGATTTTTCTTATGATTTTACTCACTTTGATGGGCGTCTAGGGTCATCAGTTATCTGGTTGTCACTCAGTAGTAATTTCTCTTTTCAAGATAGAGAATGTCCAAACAATTGCAACTCTCTCGTAGGATGTGTTTAACATGGAGCGAATGATTACAAGAAGTTGAAGTTTCAATGAACGCACTGGCAGATGTGTGTGTAGTTATGTGCTCTTTACAAGTTCCACCGCTTGACAGCCTCTAAAGTACTCGACTGCAGGAGTGAGAGTGGCTCCCTTAAATCGGCAGGCGCTCCATCTAGATCAACAGTAATAACTCCAAAGGCTACGGCAAAGGACACAAAAACGACAAAGAATACAACAACAGTATATATTACAACGACAACGGCAAAGAACACAACAACAACAACGGCAGTGACTAGAACAACAACAACAATAAGGACGACTACAGCAACGCCTCCTCCTTGTAAGTATCAGAGACATCCGCTTCTTTTCTGCGAAAGTGACTATCGTTGAGCGACTGACATGCCTCCAATGACGCGAAGTTTTCTATCATTAACACTAATGCCGCTCAAGTTTGGCGCACCGCTGGAGAATGCCATGTCGTCTCGTACACGCCGAGAAAGTGAAGGAGAAGAGAAGACGAAAGGGGACGTCAGAACGCCGAGCTTTGATTGGAGACATTAGTGGGTAGACCTGAGGCTAGCTGCCCTTTCCTCCACTGCACTCATCGCACAGGGTAGAACGCCGGAACGCCGGCGCCCGGCGTTTGACTTTCGCATTCGAACAGGTTCGACGAGTGCTGAGGAGATTTAGTTCTACCCAGGAATTCCATTCACAGCTCGGCGTTCTGACGTTTTCCGAGCGCTGTCTTCTCCTCCTCTCCCTCACTTGCGCGACGCATAGTCCAGCGTACGGGGGAGCGCAGCCGACGAAAGAAGTAAAGCGATCTAGCGTTGGGACCCAATCACGTGACTACACTCCCCTTAAGCATCGCTGCGTCCCTACCGGACGTCACGTGACCCTCGCGCGGCATTGATTTGGCTTCGACGGCTCACATCGCCCTCCAAGGTTCGTCGTAACGTGCAACAGTGGATACCAAATGGCGCTGCTATACGGACAGTTATAATTGTTTTGACAGGTGCCGCGAAGACCGCTTTGGAGGACGTGACAGTTCCACGTTTCGCGCCCAACTGTCTCGCCCATCAACTAAGCTTGCTCTTAATTCGTTCGGATGGTGATAGAATATGCTGGGTGTATCACGAAGCTGCCAGGTTTTTTTTTAAATCGACGGCACTATTCGGTTTCTTAAACCTATCGCGTTCCAATTTTGTGCAGCGTTGGCCACAGGTGGTGCATTTTTTATCAATAAAATTCTGAAAGAGCAAGCTTGCCTGTAGAAAAAGTAAAAAAAGAAAAATGCTTAACTCTTATGGAAACGCAGCGAAGCCACCGGTCTTCAAACCATAGGGCGCCCTATGGTTTGAAGACCGGTGACTTCGCTGCGCTTCCATAGTAGTTAAGCATTTTTCTTTTTTTTACTTTTTCCTCAGGTAAGCTCGGTCTTTGCGAATTTTATAAAAGAAATGCACCACCTGCAGCCAACGCTGTAAAAAATCGGAACGCGATAGGTTAAGAAACCGAATTTTGCGGTCGATTTAAAGAGCCTGGCCGCGCCTTGATACACCCAGTATATTAACAATCCTCAAAACTAGAAAATACTGCATATAAGAGAAACCTGTTGCTTAATAATAAAACTCAAATTTTTAACTAACCCATGACACTCTAAAAACATGGCAGGCCGTTTTTGTCTCAAGGACTAGGTGGTATAACTGAAAAATTTCGCGAATGGTGACATACCCGAAAATACATGTGTGACATACTTACCCGAAAACACGAATGATATTTGTTAGATTGTATGCTGGAAATGATCCCAGCATACAACCTATATAAATATCGATTGAGTGTACGGTATAGATTAGAAACAGAGAGGATAGAAATAATATACGTAATCTGGCACAACTACAAATAAGAGAATTGAACTATACTACAAGAGATGGAGAGAATTGGGTAGTACCTACACCTTGTTTAAACTACAGAAAATAATGCCTGTGTTATACACTTCCGTCATCATTAAACGCTTATCAGCTTATGCATTTTGATTTATTCGCCTGTAAGTACAGTGAACTCCGTGCAATGTCTGTTACCATGGGAGTATAATTTTTGTTTTGTATGCCTATATACCTTTGTGTTGTCGTTGTCATTGTCCTTTTTATGAATGTTCATTCTTCCCACCGTAGTGCTGCTTAGTTGCTATTAATACAGGAACTGTGGGCTCGTCAAGCTGTTAAGCGCAGCTTCTTTTCCACAGCCCCTCCATCTGTATTTTTACAATTTGGAAATAAACACATTTGACTTGATTTGATATTTTTATTATCCGCGTTTCCGCATCTCCAGCTTTGTGTCTGTTGCAGAGGTGGAAAAGTTAGCGCACACCCACGCTTGATATGTTCTTTCGTTTTTTAGATTTTCGTAATATCGACTAATTTAGGGATTTGCAATCAGTCTCAGCAGTGTCCAAGTAAAACCATATGTTTATATGCGCTGCTTAAAAAGTTGATTATTAAGCTGTATTTAAATATTAAGCTAATTATTATGCTGGTGCTCTCTTTGACGTCCGTCGTATCTGGCAGTTTATTTCATTGAGAGTTCCTTTTTTCTACCACTTTATTGGAAGAAAGTGGTTGGAAATATTCGCTGAAACACCTGGATAGTATTATGACCATAATGTCTGCAGCAGAAAGTAGAGGACAGTACAAGAGGATAGAGAAGAAAGGGACTCTATGAAGGCCGGGTCAGAGCATTGTGCCTGGTGCTAGAAGGTCGTTCGCGCCACTTGCATTTCGTACTCCTCGCGATATTTCGTCGATAGCTGTTAGGGGCTCTTCCCACCACCGGAAATGACGGCCGTTGTGGATGTTGTAGTTGGCGTAGTAAGGCGTAGGGTGTCCGTCTTCGATGTTGCCAAATCCTCGGAAAATATCGTCTGCCACCCACGGGAATCGCACCTGGGTCCACTGAGTTCAAAACGAAGTTGTTACCACAGAGATATGCCACAGCGTTAACAACCCCCTTTAAACTCAGGGCTTGTGTAGTACCTGATGCACAATGCACACGCTTTCTGGAAAAATTAAACAAAATATAACCGATAACAAAATGCCGTCGTGGCACTTTCAATGCTAGGAGCTTGTGCCGGAAAATGCGCTCTCACAACCTCCGGAAAACAAAAATTGAGCAGTCCTGTGTAAATTTACATTACAGTCATAGCAATAGCGGCGACAAGTCACAGCGAAGTCGTTGAGCATTGGCGTCGCGTTCACGCACCTCGGGTTGTGTGAACAATAGCGTTCGAAATAAAAGGGATCTGTGACCATACCTTTTTTTTTTTGAACGCTTTGGCTTCTTTTTTGTTCCGGAGTTTTTGAAAGCGCATTACCGACACGAGCCCCTTGCATTGCCAGTGCTAAAACAACATTGTGTTATCAGTTTTATTTTTTTTTTTTTTACAAAGAGCGCGTGCAGTTGTATTCGGGTACTACAGAAGCCTCGTATGGGCAGGGTGTTTAACGGTGTGGCTTAGCTCACTGGCAAGGCTCCCGTTTCGCACGCAGCGGACAATGGTTCGAGTTCCCGAGGGCGACGGGGGATCTTTTTCGAAGATTTGGCAACACCGTCGACGGACGCCCTACATCGCAACCTGCAAAATCAACAACGACAACTGCTACAATAACAACAACAACGGACGTCATTTCCAGTAGTTGGTAGAGCCCATAACATGTACCGCTGTAAAAAGTTGCAAAAGCGTACGAATCCAAGTTCACCCCTAAAGTGTGATGTTGCCGCTCCGTACAAACAATTGCTAGGGAGTCGATACGTCTGGAGATGCCTCCTGCCGACGAGAAACCCAAGATGGACGCATATGGAATGAGTGAAGTATGCCGTCTGCAAAAGTGTGAATAGTTTACACCTTGATACGATTTTGAATTAGAAATTATTGTGAACACGGGAGGCCTAAGAAAACTAACCAGGTTTATAAAAACTAATTGAAATTGCATACGGTACAATAGAGTCTTTCGATAATCATCACACGCATGGAGATCTGCTAAAATACAGCAAAAAATATCCCCTGGTTAGAACATCAGATGAAAGTAGCGTCGCGCCCTCTTTTTTATTTTACTGTTGACACGCGTTGTAACGAATGAGATAATAATTTGAATCATATGAGCGGTTTGAGACCCCAAACCTCGTTGTTCAGGCTCGAAAATATTGGTGTGTGTTTTGCACTTGCTTGTAATTATCACACACAAAAAATAATTATATAGTCATTCTTCAGTTTGAAGTAATATTCCAAATAGCGCAGGAGCTGGATAATATAACGTCACATAAGCTATAGTGCCGCGTGCATGACCCGGAAGAAACGCTTCTCCTTATATGTAGAAGTTTCGTGTTTACTTTTACCCCGAGAGTAAAAGATAAAGAGGCCAGAATGACCTTGCCTAGTCAGTCTCGAACATCCTTGATCGAATGTTCCAGATGCCGAGTGTAGTGGATAAGGAGTCGAGCATGAATTTTCCCGACTCACTCCGATTCTCCCGACGACGATACAGATTCACCCTCGCTCCAGCCAGCTGTCACGACGGTCTGGCCACGTACGTTGCTGCTGTTTCGACGTATTCCTTTTTTGTGTCTGGCAGAAGTTCGCCAATTACAACTTCTGTTTCCAGTTTGCGCTTGTGCAACATTTTCCAACCACGATATTTCAGGTGATGGTTTGGGGTAAAGGAAACAATTATGTTACTGCCAGTTCGTTTGATCACAGAAATGTGCACAACAACTGTGCTGTCGGACATCCTTGAGGCGTAGGCTGGTCTACGCTTCGACCTTGATAGACTTCGCGTCGTCGCTGAAGTACGTTTTTTGGATTCACAGCGTTTTCACCATCTCAAATATTGCGAAACCGAGCTCCCCGGGAAGGCGTTCGGGCGCTCGAGCACCTCGAGCGTCGATGAAAGCTGTGTACGGGCATCGCTTTCGAAATCCCACACTAAGTTCAGCCCGAGAACACCAATTTTCGTCGATCGTCACCAGCTTCATTAAACGCAGCAGCGTACTGCCTCAGAAAGAGCTACTGAACACGCGAAGCCATCGTGTCGTCCGCTAAGAAGGCAAACCAGCTGTGAAGCTATTACGGGGATTTGTCGTCGTTTTATGGTACTTCGACGATAAAAAAGTCTTAATGATTAGTATATTGAGAACATATAATGCTTACAAGAAATTATTTACTTTGTTTTATCAGACAATTTCTAAACTCACGTCGAGGTTCCATGCATTTGTCTATAACAAGGGCCCTAGCAACGGTTTGATTGGAGGGCAGCGCTATATTGTGACGTCATCACTTACGGAGTCAATGGTGAGATGTATATATTTTCCGTATATATGTTTATTATAGTGTACGCTAGAGGTTCAACTAGCGCTATTGTCTATGCGACTTCCGGACGCAATTTGAAGCAGGAACGCAAGCCGTATACTTTTGCGGTTCACCTGTGCATTCCAACTGGGAAAACGCGCGTGCATTTTGTCTCTTCACCGGAATATAACATGAAACTCTCTTGTTATTTGTGTAGTATTCAATAATATGTACCTTTATTGAAGGTTTGTGCTCGCCAATAACCGTTAGGGCCATCTGCCGCCGTGCCAGGCATTTGGAAAGGTCTGGGCGGTGATGTGTGGGGAACACCCCTCACTGCATTGCCGTCATGGAGTCGTGTTTGCGGTGTATTTAGCTGTAAACCTAAATAAACGAGTTAAACGTTTGATCGACTTACGCATACACAACATGGTGTCAGAGACTTTCTCTCAAGCTAAGTTCAGCCTCACGCACCTCTAGGGGAGACGCTCAGCAGGCACTCGCTCATCGAACGTACGGAGTTGCCACTCTTTGTCAGCTAGCGTTGCTGTCGACGGATCGCCAATAGGCCTAGTGGTCGTAACAAGGAACGCGTCTTCACAAGCCTCGCAACCGCCGCCACCACAACTGCCATACCAACGTTCTGCTCCGGAGCCGTTCGCGTTCGTACCTGAGCAGTAGACGACCTGGAGGAGACGATGGGAGCGTTTCCGCACCGCCTCGGGCTTACACGGAAAGACCCAAGCCGAGCACCTAAACTCATTCGATTACCTCATGAGACCAAGGATCTTTGAGATTTTGGCCACCCTCCCCTTCCTTGCTGGCGATACGAAAACGTATCGTTGCTGTCTCGGCGTTGTAAAACATTTGCAACCTGAGATAGTACGTCGCGTACGAGGACGCAGTGTTCACTAGCCGCTCACAACGTGAATGAGAAGCAGCAGCAGATTCCATCACGGCACTGTACGTGCTAGCTGAGACGTACGAATACGGCATCACTCAAGGATGAGCTCCTTAAGGATCGCATCCTATAGTCGGTGACAGTTTGAGAGTAAAGTGGAAGCTCCTCTCACCTTTTCCCACTTGAGCAGAGCGAATGCATGAGATGGGGTCGCCTCCTATCCAGCGTTCGCTCTCCTAAAGTGGAAAGAGGTGGGAGGAGCTTCTACTTTTTCTTAACCTGTCACCGACCTTAGTCGATGTCGCGAGACCAAGACTGTCCACCAAACTACACATTGAAAGTGAGCCCACTTTGGAGCGAGCGATGTTGCTGACGAAGCAAACAGAAACTATTGACGGGCAACAAGAGACTATGAATCAGTCTCTCAAGACAGCGCCTGCTGAGAAAGAGCATGTAGAGAGGCTACAAGCGCCACCACAAAGCGCTAAGAAGGTTTACCCGACGAGTCCAAAAACGCCATCGGTGGATCAGCAACGAGCAATCCTGGTCATGTTTTCGGTGTGGGAATGCAGTCAGGCAATCAAGGCAGCAATCTCCCGCCGCCAAAGTTCGATGAAACAAATGCGCCGAGCAAGGGCGTTTTGCATGAGTCTGTAAAGCCAACTCCGGCAAGTCACCAAGCTGAATGAAGGCACGTCGACGGAGGCTGACTCTTTCCTAGCAAAAGTAGTCAACACTGTTCACAAACAAAACACAAAAAAACGCGGAAATCAAACGTCGTTGTTGGCGATGAAAACGTCGAGTTTCGCTTAGGGAAGCGGACTGATGTTACCTCATGATTCCAACACGTTTACTGGCGAGGCTGGACAAGGGTACAACTCTCCAGAAACCCGACATGCACCTTCCTAAAACCAGCGAAGCAGCGGCTGGACATTGGGAGAATCATAAAGCAAGAGTAGCATACAATCAGAAAAGTGTCTTGTCGAGCCTCTACATAACAACGAACTTGAACAAGCTTCCCTGCACTTAGACCTCTTCGAACGTTTTGTTATCCAGCGTCGAATGAGTAGAGCCGGAGGAAAGACATGTTTGAACCCAGTCAACGAGTTCCCAGAGGTATTCAAAGACTCGGGAGAAGAACCCTACGCTTGAAAAATGAAGCTGAAGTTGCCTGCGCAGTCCTGTGGCAATCACGTCACCGCGACGTATCTCAGTTCATTTGTTGAAAGCTGTGGAGCGTCAACTATGAAAGGCTGAAAACTCCTGACTGATAGCCGCTGTCAGTGAGCCTGCTAATTTGTGCTCCCCAATTGTGGTGGTAACGAAAAGCATGGTGACATACGCACCTGTGTAAAATACGCCATGTTGAATATGACCGTGCAGCAAGAGTTGCATTCAATTCCAAGTTTGTAGCCAGTTCTCGCTACTTTGGGACGAGCTAAGTACTTCTGCTTTTGGATGTTAACTCTGGCTTTTATCAAGTGAAACTGCACCCCGAATCAACACTGCTCACCACCTTCATCCCTCCATTTGGCCGGTTCATAGTTTATCCATCTCCCGTTCGGCATATCCTGTGCTTCCTGAGCATTTTCAAAGGGTGACTCATCAACCCTTGACAGAATTTGACGGTATTGTGTGTCATATAGATGATATACTTGTGTGGGACAAGGTTAAGAAAAAGCACGACAGAAGCCTGCGTGAAGTCTTGGGGAGAGTGAAGGAGAAAGGGATCGCGGCAAACCGTGAAAAGTGCGTGTTCTCCCACGAAACATTAAAGTTTCTGGGACGTGACCAACAAAGATGTTGTCATCGCAGACAAGGAGAAGATAGCTACCATCGTAGATATGCCAACTCCAACAAACTTCGCATAACTCAAGAGGAATGGTGGATTTCATCGCACAGTTCAAACCGAACCTGGCGATCAAGACATGACCCTTTATATATCTGCTTCACAAGGATGTTTTATTCAGTTGGGACAGCGTGCAACAACTTGTTTTTGAACATATTAAGAAGCGCCTTACATCACGTCCAGTGGTCGTGCTCTACTAGCTGTCCAACAAAGGAGACAGTCCTGTAGACTGATGCATCACGTTTTGGTTTGGGAGCAGTCCTGATGCAGCGTCAAAAGAGCAAAGACCAGCGAGTCGTCGCCTATGCGTCGAAAGCTCTGACAGAATCATAGAAGTGATGTTCTCATATAGAAAAAGAGCCCATCGCCATCACGTGGGCATGTGAGACGTTTAATGACTATCTAATCGGCCTAAGGTTCCACATTGAAACCGACTATAAGCCACTCATGTCTCTCTCTGCATGGAAACCAGTCGTTGACCTTACACCAAGGCTATAACGTCTGCATCTCAGGATTATGAGCTACGACTACATCACGTGACACGTGCCCGGCAGATACCAGGTTGTTGCTGTCGCCTCGTCTCGTGAACCACTGCAGGAACAAGACAACTCACGCCTCGCAGTTAAAAATAACGGCTCTACTCCGGTTGCCAGTTCGGTTCGACACCCTGCAGGTTAAAAGCTACATGCTAGTCGCGCATGATTACAACAGCCGCTATGTAGCATTTCGCGGCGACAGGAATGACACCTTTTTCGTCTACAACTATACAATATCGGTGGCTTCACTGGGTGCATACCATTTTCATCCTCGGAGGTGCATAAGCCAGTGAGAAAATCAAGGCGTCAGTTACCTCTAGTGCAATGATGCTGTTTGAAGAGCGCACTTACCATGCTCTAACGAATTGCGCCATCAGCCCGTAGGCCCTACATGAAAATCGACCCAGTTCACACCAGAAGCGAGCCCGGTCCATTCCTACTCCATTCTGGGCAAAAGAAATTAATTCCATTTCCATTCCATTCCCACGAGCTCTTGCGCCATTCCATTCCCATTCTATTCCGGGGTTGTCAAAGTGCGGAACGATTCCGGAACCATTTCAATTCTGGAGTTGCAACACTGCAACACTGTCTCGAACAGATGTTTTTCGGGGCATCGCGACTGCTGGTACCCACAGGACTCGTGTTCGGTGTTGGAGCCTCTGACAAACGCAGCAGCTTCATGTGGGTACAGCGCGCGTAGATGGCGCCTCCGGGTGAAGTCTATCTTGGTGACAGGCAGTTTGGTGGTGCCGGGGTGCATTTACGTGGACGAGACCTTGATTTAGCGGTGTTCAACGAGTAGCCGGGTGGCTACTACCTTTGCATTTCAGCCCCGAAGGCCGCGGTGAGGATTTGGCTGTGCGGTACGGTGAGCCAGAGAGCCAGAGACCGCCATTCTGAAGTCGAAGTCAAACTTTTTGAGATTCCCGAGGCAGCCGTGAAAGAAAAAGGACCACAGTTTCGCTTTGATTTGTTTGTGTTTTGCAAGATTCTGCTTTTTTAGGTATGTCATTTCAAAGCTCAAAGTATGCACAGAGCAATTGCTGCGCCTAAGCCGCAGTCAAGATTGCGAAGACCAAACTCACAAAGTAATCTGATTACTACAGAGGACGTTATGGCATACAGCGCGACATCTTTGAGGAATAGCTTCAGCACTGCCGAGCTGTTGTTCCGCCGGAGACTACGGACAAATGTGCCAATATCAGCGGATCTGTTGAGGCGTTCTGTACCAGGAGCTGACCAACTCGAAGACTTTAAAAACAAAGCTACGAAACGCCAAGCAACCAACTACGACAAAGGGCATGCCGTGAGAGATCAACAAGAGTTTCAGCCATCCCAGAAGGTGTGGATCACGGATTTAAAACGAGCATTGACAGTGCTTAACACAACAGAAACGCCTCGCTTCTATTGAGTCTGTACACACCAGGGCGAAATTCGCCGCAACGCAAGTTTCTCCTCATTGATCACCGATGAGGTAACATTCAGGAGGACCTCATCTCTCTTGGCAGCTTGCCCCGTCTGCAGTAGCGCCCTGCCTGGCAGTATGACCAGCACGTATCACCGTAGCAGTCAAAATCCGGGTCAACCTCTCGATCTTGAAGGTCCAGCACCAAACTGGTAGCGCCACGTGCGCCCTGCTAGGGATTTGGAGTGAAGTTTGGGTTGTGCTGTGCGGATAACTCACCCTACCTCTACCTCTCACAAAGTCATGTTTGACGTACAATTTGCTGTTAACATAAATAAACAATTTAAACGTTTGATTTAACTTACGCATACATAACAATTAATGCTGTAAATGTGTAACTAGTTTAGTTACAACCTTTTTCTTTATCAGTGAACGATGTTTAACTTTAATATATTTCAGGCCTAAACATGCGTTCCGTAGAAGATCTCTAAACGCGAGCGACGAATCTAAGTACAACAACAATCGAAAGGAATTTATAGCCTGTTCAAGTTTAGTCAGCATTCGGGTGACGCATATGTATTTTGTTAATATGCCAGTCCTGTAACATATACGAAAATGACCACGTCGTGCATCTTTATGAGCGCTTAAAAACTTTAAAATCAATATGAATGATGTATTTGTGCTTTCCAACGTGTCTCTTATTATATCGTCCTATGCCGGGTCAGCAGCTTTTATCGGGCACATGTTTTTCGCAGCGCAGCTCTTAGGTGCCCGTTTCCAGCGTGAGCTGCGTCGCCATCGAAGTTGGCGTCGCCGCCGGCGTAACCGTGCGGTGCATCATGGGAAATGGCCCATAATGCCCCGCGCGAGGCCTCGTGACGTCACTCGCGACGTCACGCGTGACGTCTCGAGGGTCCCGCGCGGGGAATTATGGGACATTTTTCATGATGCAACGCGCGGGAGGAGGAGGAGGAGGAGAGGAGGAGGAATGGATTGGAAGGAGGAGGAGGAGGCCGAGGGAGAGGCGGAGGAGGAGGGAGGAGGAGGCGGGGGAAGAGGGGAGGGGAGAGATGAGGGGGAGAGAGGAGGGGCATACCCTCCCCTCAGTAGCTTTCCTCCTCCTCCTCAAGAGCTGCGCTCTAATTCGGCGTTACACGGCGTTGTAAACGTCTCTAATTTTTTTCTTAGGTACACGAAAGAATCATTTCTAATCGTAATTCCCGGGCTTAGTTTTTATCTCTCACTTTTTTCAAAAATTTCGAGGGTGTAGGTGATGTGCCAAAAGCAGAACAAGCATCTTCGGAAATATGCACTAGCAGAAAATAAAGCATTACATATTTATTCCAAGTGAGAGTATGTTATGTGGCCTTCAATTTGTTTTTATCTTCTGTATGCACAAGGTGTTACTGATTTAGTGTTATTGCGTAGTTTTTGAAGTCTCTCCTAATCTTCCAGTTGACCTCCTTTTGTTTGGCACCTACATCCCCCACGCTGAAAAGCGCCGACACCGTGTCTGTGCTAACAATGTTCTACAGTGCACATAAATTCATATATGAAGCTGCAAATTTTAGAACTTTTTTAATGGCGTGAATTTTAAAGAAAAAAGCCGTAACTGACCAATAATTTTGTTTGAATGTCACAAATGTTCGGATCTAGTACGTACGAATTATTCGTGATACTTGCTCATATATTAAAGCGCAGGAAAAAAATACCCTTGTTTCTGTCTGCTTCAAATTGCAACTGAACACTAGCGCCACTTGTACCTCTAGCGTGCATTTTAATGACTCTGTGGGTCCGAAAGCTTTTGTTCACGTCCCCCGAACACTAAACACTCACACCTTTATATGTGCAAATGGCCTGTCTCATAACTAACACCTTTATAGATGAAGCGATTCATCTTCCAAAAAATGTGTAAATCCCACAACCTTAAAATATTGTGTGATTTTTCTAGCACATTAACTAAAAGGTGCGATACTGCAGTAAATCTTTTTATAAAGGTGTAAAACCACAGTAAACCTTCTCGTAAAGGTATAATGACCAAACTACACTTTTTATTAGGTTGTACAATGAGGCCCGGGTCCCAATAAAATGACAAAACAAATAAGACACGCCAACGAGTCACCGAAGCAGCACGGCGATACTTCGCCAGTGTCGTGACAACGTGGGCCGAAGCCCAGCTCCAATATCGGCCGAATGTGCAGTTTTGCACCACGTCTCGACATGCGGCAGATATTGGTGTACCGCTGGTATCGGCGGGAGATCGTGCGAGTACTGCCCAGGTCAGACTGTCGGCCAGGCATCGGTCAGATGTCGCATATGCATCTGCTCTGTATCATCCAGATGTCGCCTATGCGTCTGCTTCGTATTGACGATATCGGCAGTATTGGCTTCTCATGCTTACATAGCGCCCCTCGCAAGCGTACATGAACAAACGGAAATGTTTTCAAGCTCTCACAGACGTTTAGTAACCCACTATGATGACACAGAGCTTGTTCTCATCCCACTTACAAAAGTGATACTTCAATATGGAACTGAAAGGAAAATATTAAGTAGAATCGCACTGTTGTTATGACAACCAAAATTCATAAATCCTATACCAACGACCGTAGATATTATTGAGTCCTTGTAGATAGTTACGATGACTCTAACAACGATACCCGATACTCACGCCGCCGCCTTTGCGCATACTTTGTATGTTATCGTGGTTATCGAATGTATCGGAACAATATACTAAAACACTCTATTAACAGGGAAGTAGAACTACTCTCAGAAGCATGCTTGCCATGTATTTACCATTAAACAGCGATATAATCGAACCCGACGTAATAAACCGACGTGGCCTCCAATCAATCACCACCACTTGGCATACGGCAAAGACTATGGCCCCAGTGAGCCCATCAGCCCGTCAGAGCGAGTCACGTGACAAATTTTCGTCCAAGAGTTTTTGTTCTACGGAGAGCGGTCATGTGTTTCGTTACATCCCTCTGATTTGCTAGAAGCGGTTGTTGCGCTTGCTCACAGCCGCACCAAGACACAAAAGAAGGTGGGGCGACAAGCCTTCTTGAACTATAAATAAGCAGATTCCGTTTTGCCTTTTTTTTCTACATCGGTGTTGAGCTGGTTAAGAAATCTCAATATTTTGGCAACATAGCCGATTCAAAAACGACACTTCCCACCATCAACGAAAACCGGCGGTGGGTATGTTATGTCCGTATGGCGTCTGCGCGACCCATTCCATACTTCACAGATATCGGCTGGATCAAAATGGCATCGGGAAAATCTTACCGATTTGACGCTGATATCGGCGCAATAGTCTGTGCTGCCGTGGGATACATTCCTGTTTTCGGGCAGAAAGGATGTCCAATACGTGATGATTTGTTCCAGGTGAGAGAGCCGCCAGTGGCAGTGACGAGAGAGAGGAGCCGGGCGTGTGGACGACGTCTTGCGCTGAGGAGCGCGGTTTGATGCGCTTATTTGCCATGCCAACGTTGCGTTAAAGTATTGTGCGGTGCTGAAGGTTTAATTTATATGATCGTTGAACCTTAAGCACAGCCAAGGAACGCTATTATATGTCATATAGCACTTATACATTTTATACGTGTCAATCTGATACGACCATGACAAACTTCGGATAACAACGTTAAGAAGAGAGAAATAAGAAATCATGGGTATATTAGATAGCGTTGCCAAAACACCGTTTTTACACGGTCTGCGTGAAAGGTATAATGACGAAGCCGTACACCCTTTTCACAAGATTTCTACCTGCAGGGTGTCGAAAAGGTGTAGGAAGGGTGTAAATGGCCATTATACCCTTGCTACACCGATAAATACTAAAAAACGCGTGTAAAATGATGTAAGAAGGGTGTAACGTTAAGTGTGTTTTTTTCAGAAAATACACCCTTTCTACACGAATAAAGGGGTGAAAATCTTTAGCGTTCACGGAGCGTGAACGCGACGCCTATGTCCAAAGACTTCGCCGTGATGTTCCGCAGCTATCGCTATGACTGCGAATTGACACAAGACTGCTCAATTTTCGGCATATCGATAGTTTAGCCCCATTTTGCAGTTAATGAAACTGTACAACTTGCGAGCTGAACACCTACTTTTCCTGAAAGCGTTCGTGAAAATATTAGGCGCTGGAGAATATCATCCAACTGCGTTTGGTCCTTCTTTGGAGCTCCTCTTCTTCACGTTACGTCCATCGAAAGGCGCGGCGAAAGAGCCCAAGCACGCACCTTATCTCGCCACTCCGCCGTCTCCTTCCGCATGACAGAGTCCATCAGCTGTGGTCTGCATCACCCTGGTAACGAGGCGTCTTCTGTTTAGAGGAACGCGCGAAACCAGCGTCTGATGCCAGCCACCGGAGACGCCATCTTCCGAGTGTCGTCTGCTGACGTCAACGCGTCAACGGTAGCCCAAGTCAGACGCGCCACTGTGGAGGTCGACGCTGAGGGCTGAATGCGGTCACCTGGCGAACCCTTGGCGGTTCCGACGAGGCTTGGTGCACGCTCGGGCCCAGGGGCGAATTTAGAGGGGGGTCCGGATGTCCTGACCCCCCTCTTGATTTCTGCATGTGTAAAATTTAGGGTGTAAAACGAAGGAGAGGGGGAGGGGTTCCTAAACATAAGGTACGCTGACCAACACCTGACCCCCCCACAGAAAATTCCTGCATCCGCCCCTGCTCGGGCCTGAGATTATATTAAAGTTACGCCGAGAGAAGCGAGGAGTGATCGTGAGCAGCGCGGTCAACTTGAGCCTAGCTTGGAGCCCAAGCTAGAGTTGCCGCCTTGATTCCGGATGGCATTCGGAAAATGGCGCGTTTGTGTCTGGCTTCAGACGCCGCGTTTGTCTAAACGCCGAGCAAGTCTCCACGCCGAGCAAGTGTTTCAAAATCCCTATCTGACGCATCGAAACGCAAGCAGGGCGCAGCAATCAAAGGGTAACATAGAAAACGAGCCGGGAGCGAGCGATGACGAGGCAGCCATTCGCGCGCCGTCATTAGTTGAGGTCGGGGGAAAACAAAACCACGTGTGCTCATTTTGGGGTAACTTTAATGTGCGGATGGAGACGGTGGTGTGGCGACATCAAGAGCGTACTTCGCTTTTCCACCTTGCTTTTGATAGGGCGGAACGTGAACAAGAAAAAATTCAAAATAAAGACATAAGGTGGATGACTGATTTTTTCTAGCACCTTATATGCTGACAAACCTTAAACAAAAACCATGAGTTTTGTGCCCCCCGATGCCTGGTATCTTTCCCCTGTAACATGGGGCTGAAGTATCTAACTGTCACACTTCTTATATCAGTGCTCGCGCGTGTGCGTTTCGTAAATTTCTTTCTCTCCTTACCGTTCAATATTTCCCTTCTAATATTTCCAATACTTCTGTGATTCTCTTCTCCTTCACGAGGTAGGAAACCAGAGCTTCGACGCATGTTCACATCTTTCTTTTTATATTACATTTTGGAAGAATCGGATATCTGAGCATGACGCGAGAAGCACAATGATTTGTGCCAATATATTTGGTTTTTGTCTTGCAGTTTATGCTTTCGAAATTACCAAAATTTTAAGGTATAACAAAACATGATATTAGTTTGCAAGGATTTGAGTATTTTTTCATTAAACTAGAGCACTGAACTGGCCCGGGCCAGCCCATAGGCCCGAGCCCTGACCGGCCCGCGGGCCGGAATCGGGCCGGGTAGCACACATTTTCTCGGTCCCGGGCCGGGCTCGAGCTTGTAAAAAACATTTTTTATTGCCATGCCGGCCGGGGCCGGCCAGGGCCGTGACTGGGCGGTCGTGTGCTACAAATTCGAAAATTGCTGGTAAGAAAAAGTGTGCTCCTTGATCTTTTAGGTTCAATGTAAACAAGCAAGCCAAGTGCAAAATCACTACGGCGCCGTACAAAAAAAAGAAAAAAGAAATACGTCTTTCATTTGGAAAACTTTCAAGTGGGTAAAAGAAAACGTATAGACTCCACCAGCATAGTAGGAAAGTGTGCGTTTTATGCTTAGACAGTTTTTATGTTAAAGCCTGCAAACTTTTTCGGGCTCATGCTTATAATCTGTCAGGCTCAGGCCCGGCTCAGGCTCATATTTAAGAAAAATTGCCGGGCTCCGGCCGGAGCTCGGACCGAGCCTAGAATTTAAATATTCTGTCGGGCTCGGGCCAGGCCCGGGCAGTGTACCTACTGGGCCGGCTCGTGCCGGGCCTAAAAATTCCGACCCGTGCAGTGCTTTGCACGGAACTGCCAGACAAGCACAAGAGTCAGGCTTCACTACTGTCTTTCGCTTGTCGCCTAGATTCTTTGCGCCAGTGTTCCCGAAGAAATGGCAGATATAGGCCCGACATCTGGCTGTTCTCTTTTCACCTTTCAACTTAAAGCCTACATTCTTATACAAGTGCCTGTATTTGGCTTCACTGCGGCTTCTTCGGTTGATACGTGGCATCTATGGCTCATTTCTGGCACTTTGATGGTTATATGGCGAATCGGGGAAGAGCCTTAGGAAAGCCTAAGAAAAGTACTTTGGCTGTAAATGACGCCTACACTCTTAGTCAGTCGGTAACGGCTAATGAAACAGCTACAGCCTAATTAGGCGTGACATACGGTGGATTTCGGCATGACAGGAGAGTGACCCTGAAAGTAGCCATGACAGTCCAGCGTTTCCACGTCATCCTAGACCACTTAGGCGTTACAGCATTTATAGCCGTGACATTTCGAGCTCCTCACATCATTGGCGTTACAAGCTGTTTGTCAAGCTGATAATGTAACGCCGATAGAACGAGTAACGGCTATATTCAGAGCACAAAAATAATAAACATACAATTTGAAAGTTTGGGTCTCACCGGAGGCACCGTGCGTCGGCAGTGCTACGAGCAAAACAAACCGACAAAGCGCCGGTCCCGGGGCCCGAGCACGGTTGACCTTGAAGGTCTGGCGCGAGAGCACTCGGTTGACGACGGCTAACATGACGGAACGTGTTAAGAGGGACCTCTCCATTATACTTTTTCAGGGGAAGGAGGGGCGGGCGAGTCGGCGATTTTTGGACTAACCCACGGCTTCTTTTTCACCACGAGAAGGCGCGCAACGGGGTGTCGGACTCGGATGCGGTGCCTCGCCATTGTCTTTGTCTCCGAACACGGACCGGAAGGAAGAGTTGCGCTGCGATGTTCACGTCCGCAGACATTTGTGGCGTAGTGCGCGGCCATTGTGAATGTTGCGACTGTCAGGAGTTTATGAGAGAGACAGGTTGCCCCAGTGGAAGTGGGAACGTTGCATCTCCGTTCGGCTGGTGCTTATACACGCTTTCGGTGTTTGCAAACAAGCGGCGCTTGACGCTGATTGGATACCCCCCGCGACTTCCGGTCGAAGTATTTCCGGTTTTTTTCCGCGTGGTTTTCAAATGGTGCGTACGAGCTGGGGTGCCGATGTTTTGACCGGCGTGATAATTTTTAGTGTGCCGAGTTTTTACCCTTTCGCCTACGGAAATGTCAAGTAACTATTTTAAAGGGCTTGACATCGAGGCACAGAATCGGTATCGAGAGAAGTTGTCGTTCAGAGGCCAAGAGCTGCCCGACCCGCTGGACGGTGATCTGGTACGGTTTAGCTTTTCTTCGGACTCCAGGAACTTCCCCCAGTCACGGCAGCAGACATCTTCATGTATCTCGTGGAGGGAGTGTGCTTTTATACCAAGGAACAGTTCAAAAGCCACAAGATGGGCGAAGCATACAACGCCTTTGTGAGTGGAAAAGTGAAGCGGCTTGTGTCGTTCAAGGCAGGCAAGCGTGGGGAAGGCATCGTCGTCATTGCGGCAACTGTCGAGGCCAGTCAAACGCTAACGAAAGCATACCAACCGTGGTGCGTTGTCAAGGACGATGGAACTGTTACTTGTGCCCATTGCACGTGCATGGCCGGGTAAGTACTTCATTTGGTAGATCGTTTTCGGAGGCCCGCTAACGCTCCGGGCGTGCGCTTCAAACGTGCTTCGAAGTGGGAGCGCGATCTCCCGCTAGCAATGTCGTTTCCTGTAGACACGATCTACTAAAACTCACGATTTCCTACTCCATTGTTCGATCTCGTGCGACTCTAAAGATAGCTACAAGTGTCCGGGTTTCCAATTTCCCTCCAGAATTGCGTAAAAAAAAAAAAAAAACGCGAGCGCTGTTTACTTACAAAAACACTGCTCGACTAAGGTATTCGGATGTATCATTGGCAAACAGGCCGCACGTATCTACATAGTGGTAATCATTTTGATTCGCTTTGCATAAGTATAAGTATATGTAATTACAAATTGCCACCATGTCATGGAACTTGATGCTATGCAGTTCTTCGAAGTTGTACGGAATTTTCTTTAATCTAATGGGCGCTTTTATGGTGTTATGCTCGTCACATTCGACAACACATGGAGCTTCATGCTTTGCTTGCATTTTCTGGGTACTTAATAAATCATGCTTATGCTGTTGTGGTTTTCAGCCTGGGGGAATGCTGTACTCACGTTGCTGCTCTACTCTTCAGCGTTGAAGCAACTGTCAAGTACGGGCTAAACAACCCATCACCGACCGATGTGGCATGCAGGTGGATAGAGGTGTCAAGAAAAAGTGTAGTAAGCCTTTCATGGTTTAAAGTCTTCACTTTTGCTCTGTCACGTCAGTCTTTTTCAGAACTGCAAGAACTAACTGCTAAATTGCATGCAGGCAGCACCAGTTAGCGACATCATATTCTTCAAGCCAAAGGTAGGACAGGCTGTGATTCAAGTTGCCCCGAGACCACGGGGACCTGTACCGACATGGACAGACGAACAAGTTCGCGGCTTCATGCACCAAATAAAGGTGAGACAATCGAAAAAAAATTATTTTCAGCTCGTAAGTCCAGTGTCTTGTGTCTAGCCATCCAAAATATCCTGACTGGGTAACTGTGCATGACTACACTAAAATCCGGGGTTCATCCCCCAAACTCCCAGTTAGGGGGTTGGCCAGTGATGTTTGCATTACGCATTGTCACCAACCATGTTAACTTTAATCCAGTTTTTGTTCTCATAGGCATTAGCCCCAAAAACGCTTCTGCTGAGCTCGATCACGGACAGCGAGGAAACGGACTCCGCTCCTGAAGCAGCTGACCAAGAACCAGAGAGACCGGCCAAGCGCAAGGAGACGCCCTCACAGTTGCCACTTGGTGGTATTTACCAAAGCATGGACCTAAAAGCAGCCAAGGAAGTTCGGCTAACAGCTGCACATTGCACTGAGATCGAGAAAGCCACTCGCGGGCAATCAAAATCCCTCAGATGGAAGCAAGAACGGAAGGGCAGAATAACAGCGTCTGTCTTGGGTCGTGTGGCTACATGCAAGAGTGGTGCCGATGGCCTTGTGGCGGAGGTTATGGGGTATATAGAGGCGCCTCGTGTTTCAAACCTCCGTTGGGGTTCCGAAAAAGAACCAGAAGCTAAACGAGCATTCATTGCAAAGGAGTCCCTGAAACATAAAGGCCTGCAACTAAGTGAGTGTGGTTTGTTTGTTGTAGAAAGCCTGCCCTTTCTAGCTGCATCTCCCGATGCCATTGTCTCTTGTGCATGCTGCGAGAAGGCAGTCCTGGAGGTCAAGTGTGCTGCATCAATGAAAGGTGCTTCCCTCACTAAAACTTCTAAGCGTTTACCTTATCTGGATGAGAACCTGCAACTGAGGCACGATCACGATTATTATGCCCAAGTACAAGCAGAAATGGCGGCCACGAAGCTCCGTCGAGCATACTTTGCTGTTTTTACGGGACCTCCTGTAAATATTGAGGTTATAACCTTTGATGAGAATTTCTGGGCAGCTGCAAGACTTAAAGCAGAGAGCTTTTTTTTAACCACATCTTTCCAGAACTGCAGTCCATGCGAATCTTCAAGCAAATGGAATGTGCGAGGACAACATGCCACTGCCATGGCGCTAGGTCTGGCCGTGTTGTTGAGTGCTTACTTTGTTGCAACATTTTCCATCTAAAGTGTGTAAAGCTTAAACGCACACCAAGATCATGGGTGTGCACTGCATGCCAAATTGTCAGCCATACTGGCGACAACTAAATGTCAGCACAACTTGTTTGAGCTTATTTTTTTCTTGGTGTTGCTGCATGTAATTAAGTTGCATAGCCTTGAATGTTCACTTTGTTGCAACAATTTCCATCTGAAGTGTGTAAAACTTAAACGCACACCAAGATCATGGGTGTGCACTGCATGCCAAATTGTCAGCCATACTGCATGGCGACAACTAAATGTCAGCACAACTTGTTCGGACTTTTTTCTTTTGGTGCTGCATGTAATTAAAAGTTTAAGAATATCTTTTCGCTGTTCGGCTCTGATGTTACTAGTCAAGTATGTTTATAAGTTATTTTTACAGCGCAAAAGTGCCTCGAATGTACTATACACATACAAAAAGTCATGAACAATTTGACGAACAAGCATGTACAGCAAAATACCAGTGAATCTTTTGTAATATTATGTTCATGAGGGACTTAAATTACAAAAAAGCCAAAGCCTGTCAAGTTGGCAGTCTGAGTTCAGTTTTAATTTGTCGCAAAAAAGTTTGGTTGGGTCTAGTTTATGTAATTTAAAAGGGTAAAAGTACAAACTGAAGCACGGACGAAATAAGACACGTACGACATGAACAGGCGCAGGCCTCCCTTGTCGTACGTGTGTCTTATCTCGTCTGTGTTTCACTTTGTACTTTCATTTGTCACATTTAATAAGTAGTCAAGAAAATTATGCACCCAGCAACCAAATGTAAGCGTAATAAAAATGCTTGTATTTACCGATCAATGCAGTCTAGCATTCAAGAAATCATTATAAGGCACACTGACTTCACACTTCAACACGTGTTTCTTACTTTGCAATGAAAACATTCAGTGATGCACAGCCATGCACTTGTGGCTGTTGATAGGAGTTGGCAGGTTGACATGCTCAGCACACACAACCACTAATTTGTCCATGATTGCATAGCCTTCAATGCCGGCTGTTCTCGCAAGCTTTCCTGGCGGCTGTTGATGATAGGAGTTTGCAGGTTGACAAGTTCACCACACACAACTGCTGACTTGTCCATGGTTGCCTTCATTGCCAGCTGTTCTCACGAGTTTTCCTAGCGGCTGTTGATGAGAGGAGTTTGCAGGTTGACAAGCCCGCCGCACACCGCTGCTATCTTGTCAATGGTCACGTAGCCTTCATCGCCGGCTCTTTTTACGAAACTTACTGGCAGCTCAGTCTGGAATAATCGAAAAACTTTCAGCTTTCGTATTGCTCTCTCAACATGGATGCGGACGCTGGAGAGTTTCCTTGACGCAGTAACTTCAGCTCCAGGTAGTTGGGTGCGCTTCTTTGTTAGTGAGGGCATCAAAAGGGTTGCGCCTCGAGCTGCAAACATGTCTTCACAACGGAACCCTCTGTCGACAAGAAAGACATCTCCCTCTTCAACCATGTCAAGTAGCCCACTGTGCAAGGTTAGCTCCTTGTCGGAAACCCTGCCCCCCAGGCTTTCGAAACAAATGTGATTGCTCCTGACGGGGATACCACAACAAGCAGCTTGATGGTATTGTGGTGTTTGTAGCTAGAAAAAGTTTGGCTTCTGGCCTTCATTACAGTTGGTCTCTGGATGAATACTTCCGTGCAGTCAATTATTCCCCTGACATGGTCAAATAACGGGTCTCGAAATGCTCGTGGACGATGGGTTTGAATTGACCGTCGAGATGGCCAGATAATGAACTTCTTGAGATTCTCTGCCAAAACGTCGAGCCACGAGTGGAAAATTACACTTACAGTGCATGCTGAGATGCCAAATCGACATGCCAGGTCTTGTGTTAGAAGACCTAGTCGCAGTCGCATGAGCACTAGGATCAGTTGCTGCTCTGGATCTAGGCATGTCCTGTTTGGTGGATTCCAGATGGACAGCACAAACTGCAGCAAGGCATTAAACATGGCTGTAGACACTAGCCCCGTGTAAAACTTCACAGTCTTGTCAGACTGCATGACCATGCTTTTGGTAACTTCCGGGAGGTTGCGTGGCTTCTTTTCCTCCTCAAGCTCAGCAATCTTCTTTTTAGCGACTGCCAAGTCCTGTTCCAAACAAATGATGCGCTCTTTTAATGATTTGTTCTCCAAAATCTGGTTTGAGATGTCCTGCAGAGTAAGCGTTGTTTCTGTCATTGCGTCACATGCCTTTTCAACATTGTCCTCGTGGTCCACACTCTCAATGGTGACTGTTGGACGGCCAGGGTCCACTGCAGGCGGGCCACTTGGCGCATGCTTGTTCTTAGCACGCTGGTACCGTGCTATCTTCTGCTCGAGGTTCCCTCGAACTCGATAAGGGAACAGTGTAGGGACATAGTCAGGATGACTTGCATCAGAAGATGGCCTGCCTGAAAGACATAAATGTACAGACATTACAAAATACATGCAAGCGTGCAGTAGAAACAGTAACAGTTGTATATTAACTCTGCAGAAGAGTTGTACAGTAAACAAATTGTGGGGAGGGAAAACTGCTGAGAACATGTTGATAGAATTTCCTTCATTGAACAAGGGCAAAGGAGTAATTTATGACACGAATTCATGGTCCTTTAAAGATAAAAAAGTTACGGTAAGAAAATGACACCCCTGGCATTTTATGCCATTTTCTGTAACTGGTTTTTGTGCCACGGTCACGCACGTGAGGAAATTTTTACGTGTATAATTTAAAATGTGGTGACTGTAGTAATGTGTAAAAGAGAAAGTTAACGTCACATCACATCACGCGAGTTCACTGATTGGGCAGCAGTTGCCATTGTTATAAAATCAATAAAAGGCGAGCGATCCGGCCGATCGCTTGAGGTCACGCTCAGATAGCGACCCGAACGAACGTGTTTGTTGGCCAAGGTCAATTCATTGTGTTGGCCTCGTCGTGCGGGATCTGATGTCGTCGGAGGAATTGCCGCTCCGAAATGACCGGCCGTTTCCCGGAACCCACACCACAGCCCGGTGAGTCGGGCCTTACGCATCCAGCGATGTCTCCGCGAACCTGCCTTTAGATCAACGGCGCCTCATCACCCCGCAGACTAGTTGGCCAGCGCGCGCTCTTATAATACTACAGTGACCTAGCTGCTTTCCTATGTATGCTTTAGTTCTCCCAAACAAGAGCAGTGCTATGTTGCACACGAAGCCACATTACACAACCTGAAACTAGGCCCCGATCGAGGTTCTTTTGGGCAGCAGCTGCATCAGGGGGAAGTGCGTCGCCCAGCTTGTCAGCGCTTTCGGTCTAAGCGCCTATCCTCTAGCGAACGCACACGCGAAAGCCGAGATGCACTCGTTCCTAGCTTTAGCTACTGTCGAAAACCACCTGGAAACGGAGTCGGTTGCACGAACGGATGATTTTTCAGCGCACCATGAGCGCCCGATGGCTCGTGACGCGGCCTCGACCATCTAAAGAAGACGAATACGTCCCCATAATCTGGCATAGTCCACGACAGTAACTTCTTGAGCCATCAAGCAGCAGACTTAGCTTTCGAAATTAGCCAGGGTTCATTAAACGCGGCTAAGCCGGCTGACTTACGATTGCACTCCCGAGCATCTCGGGCGATGTTACGGGAGGCTTGTTTGCGTGCGAAATATTTTGCAACGCTAACGTTCGAGACACCACGCCCGTGACAGCGGATGATAAAATCGAAATTAAATACTTGCCTTGAACGAAGTGGGCAGAACAAATCTGCGAGCTCTTAGTAGGCAGCCAATTGTCCCGTCGTACCGCTGCGATCCAGGCTTTTCTTCTCTCGGTTTCTGTGGGGAACCTAAATGTTCGTATTTGCGAAAGAAGGTTGGTTCCAGACCTCAGACTACACCCTGGTACAACGCAGCAAGGCCCACGTCGTGCACGGTTCAAGGGAGATGACTTACACGCCGAAAACATCGTCCCCACCACAGCACCACAGGTCCCCACTACGAATACGCGCACGAAACTGAAGAAACCGGAAGTTTCTTGGGAGCACATCCGGTTTGCATACGCTAGCGCGCCCTGGCGGCACGGACCTCGGCGAAACCGTCTATACTGTGGTCACGCGCCTGCAAGCCATGGGCGTCTTGAGTTTCTAGGTGAGCGTTTGGCTGTTTTTAAAAACACAAATTGTGCTTAAACTTGCCGAAAACTTTGAACTTCGCTGGATTAATTTGAGGCTCCGCAACATCTGTCCGAAACTCCACCTTCTTCAGAAATAGAACGCCATTTCCTGTTTGCATTCTGTTCACCCTTAAAGACCAAAGGCTTAAGCATCTCATAAATATAAAGAACGAAATTACCGTGCTGTACCCCACTGTCACCACTAATCATTGTATCAAAACTTTTTTTTTTAAACGTCCGCAATAAATTGTTGAAACACAGTTATTCTCGTTTTTGACTCTTGTTTGTTTATTTCGAGTTGACATACGCTTGTCGCATATAGACTCTTATTTGTGCTCCGACCGTCATAAAAAAAAAGAGAGAAAAGCAATTCAAAAGACTGTGATGTCTTTTTGCTCAAGAAGCGCAAAGCACGCGGGGATAATACTTAGTCATTTGTCCCTTTGCAGTTCGCATTTTGAATTCGAAAGCGTTTACCGACATTAGCATTCTTGAACAGATTAGACATCGAATGCCGCCTTCTTGCTTTTTAGAAGAGGTATATACGCACAACGGTATTTTTGATTGTAAAACCAATTTTCATTACGCCCAATTGGCTATTAGCCGTTGCAAAGGGTCACATTTTTACGTCAATCTAAGCCTCAAAATTGTCAGCCCCCTTTAACGCCTAAACGGCGTCACAAAAGTCACGTCAATATTGGCGTGACTTCTTGTAATGCAGATATCTGCGTGACTTGTAACGCCGCGAGTAGCCGTTAAAAAAGTGGCACGTTTTCACGCCAAAATAGCCGTTACCGAACTAAAATTGTAACGCCTAAACGGCGCCACAGAAGTCACGTCAATATTGCCGTGACTTCTGTAACGCCAATATCGGCGTGACATGTAACGCCGCGAGTAGCCGTTAAGAAAGAGGCACTTTTTCACGCCGAAATAGCCGTTACCGGACTAAGAGTGTAGGGGCAGTTAGGTCCATAGGACTGCACAATTAGGGCCATGTTAGGCGTGGCCGTAGTTTAAAAAGTGACCCGCTCATTCACATCGCTCCGTAATACAGCATTTTCTTTTGCAGGGACGCTGCCGAATAAGACGATTTTATGTACGTTTGGGACTGTCTTGAAGACATATGTCATTGCGCCCAAGGAAGGCCTCTGCGACATCATTGTTTGGGACTACTTCTACGACTCCGGGAGGGGCACATTTCTCAACCGCAGCTCGGTCGGGTTGCAGTGGTTTCTGGAACTTGCCCGGAACGACAGCGGAACCACCCAGTTCAGAATAGGAATTGACAACGGGTACTATTATGGCTTGACGTGCATACCAGGGACATTCGTGGGTGAATTTTTTAGCCAGCAGAAGTTTAACCTATTGTTTCTAAGATGAATGAAAATCAGTGTTTGTCCACTTTGAGACGATGTGTGGTAAATGTCACATAGTCAATGAAATTGCACATCAAAGCACCAAGAAACTATTTTTACTTAAAACGTTCTTTGGCTGGTTGCTCAGGATTTCGTGAAGCAGCATTTCATGACGCCGGGATCTGTGACATCCCATAATGCAATGTGCGCAGTGTTGTATTATCGGTCATCACAAACTTGACACACCGACTCAGTTTTTAGCTTCTCAAAATGCTGATGTTTAAAATGTATAAAGGCTCAGCTCTCTTTTTTAGATGAAGAATTAAACTAGTACAGGGGACCACGAAAACTTTCCATGGGCGTTAACTTTCCCAACTGAAAGCTTGATAAAGCTCCCAGGTTTAGCCGCCTTGTGACACTAATCCGGCGCTTAGAGGAGTATTAACAGGAGAGATAAATCCCGGGGGTTTCTCCTCGGCATACGCATCACGCTACAAAAGCGCCAGGCTCTTGTGATGCGGCGTGTTGACGCTAGCTACGCGGTGGAGGAAGAAAGTGGTGCTTTGAGGGTGCAACCAATTTCGGTTTGGCGGCAGTTAAGTTTGTTTTTCATGATAGTTGGTCGGTAAACGCTTTGGTGTCCAGTGTGGAAAACGCTCAATTCGTCTTCGGTGGTGTAGAGGCTGGAAACCGCTGAACTTGACTGCAAACGCTCGCATCCCTGCCTCCGCGCGGACCCTGTCGGTGTAAAAAACGGTTAAAGTCCTGACCACACTCGCGGCAACGGCGCGGCCGGTCGGCGCCTCTCGGCGGCGCCGCCGTCCGGCATCTGACCTCAGTTTTACGGGCGTCATACTCACGGGACAGCACTGACTCCCGCGTTCTCGAGGACGCCAGCGAGCCTCTGCCGGATTTCCTGCTCTTTCGTTGTCTGCTCTTCGTTAGATTCTTCTGTTTCGGCTCTCATCTTTCGCATATATCGTCAGCATCCAAACCGTACTCGCTGCCTACATAGTAGGTGTCCATGATAACCTGGTGATCAGCGTGAATGTGATCATTGCAGCCTGGTCTTTGTTCTTGCGGCTTCGCCGTGCTCTGAAGGGAAGGAGGCGCAGGTTTCGGGTCCAGCCGAGCTGGTGCTACCGAACCACCGAGGGACAGGTCAGTGCTTTGCTACCCCGACTGCAAGCCAGAGATAAAGGCTACATTCAAGAGTGTCACCGAATCAACATGACAACCGTCACAAAGCAGGCGATGTGCGATCAATGCCACGGAGAAACTCACCTGTTATTCCAAATTCATGTTCCATCATTTTCCAGCAGTTGTTCTTAGCGTCCTTATCTAGGTATTCTGGCTGCGTATAAATTGTCATAAAAAAGGGAAACACTGGCATTGTTTCGAGTAACAGCTCTGTTGAAAAAGGCATTGGTGGAAGTAGGGATGGCAGACGAAACGAAACAAGCTCTACGCGCCATTGCCACGTAAAAGACGCGAGGAGAAGCGACTTGCGGTTTGCCATGGCATCACAACGTTACGATCTAGGCCACCTCCCATTGGCTTCTTTATTCTCCGGCTAGAAACGGCGACCCCTCAACCGTGCACCGGCAGGTTGCCTTGACTGCGCCAAGCGGCGAGCCGCTGAGGGCGAAAACCAGTTTTGGCCATCAGCCCGCGGCGGCCAGCGGCGCGCGGCAAGCCTTAGCGACGCTAGTGAGGCCGGGCTTTTAGCCAAGTGCTCCCGAACCGTTTGAGACTGACAATTTCACTATTGTGGTTGTCACTGCCGTTTATGCTAATAAATAAAATTTCGCGTCGTGCACAAATAATGCACGAGCGCATTTGGTAGTGACAAATCAATCTCTAAATTTTAGTTAAAATCCAGTGTTAAGAACCGTCTTCCTGGCTGTCCAAAAAGCGCAAAATTATAAAAAAAGTTTATGCATTTTACTTGAGAGGTCTTACACCGGGTGTTTCAGTGAAGGTTTTCAAAAATCACTAAAATAGGGTGATGGAGCAAAAAATAAGATCTTTCCGGAAGATTCTGCCAGCCGTGACGGACGTTAAAGATTCCAAAAAACAGACTAATTAGCTAGACATGTTATATTTAAATTTTTAATCAATAAAAAAAGCAGGTTGTTTTAATAAGGAAGGTGCGAAGCATCATCGAATAAACCTAAATCAACTGATTTTAGAAATATACAAGGAACCGGGCAATGTTTTATATCGTTCCACAAACAAAATCCCTTTGGGTGCGTTGTTAGGTTTCCACTTCGTACCAGAACGTATCTTTGCGGCCGCAGTGCTGCTCCCTGATGGCCGAGGCGCCAAGCCACAGCCTCGCCTCACTCGTAAGATGGAAAGAAGTATGGCGCATGTGCGTTGCACGTCTCGGCCACTGGGGTTCACGACTGCGGGCATAAAGATATGCTACGATAGAAAACCGAATCCTAGAAACCCGTCAAAATTGAGCGATTTTTTTGAACGTCGTAAAATGTTAAGTCCTGCTTAATACATCTTTATCAAATAAGTTGACTTAGTGGTTTTCAATTACGCTTATCGGGATCTTTTTGGAAACTGTTTATTTTCACTAATTGTATCACATTATTACAAATAATTTGATTATTTATTAATTCGTATTTTTTTACTTCTTGATGTCCACAAGAATAGTGTCATTTTTTCCTCTCAACCATCCGTCTATTAGAAATTTTTAAAGGCCTCGCTAAAACATCCGGTATCTAGCGAATGGATTGACGTCTTTAGATAACTTGTAAACGAGTGCATGAGTTGCTTTGCTTGAGGCTGGTTCTGCGGATACAGCGTTAGTTAGGTGGTATATATTTTAAGGACTTTCATCCGTCTATTTTGTTAACTAAGAATAGGGCTCTTAAGTGGCAATTGAATCGTGTATTATTAAACCAGAGCTCATGCATATGTGTAATTTCTCCCAGCAATGCCCTTGGAGCATATGACGACCTCAACCAAGCCGTTGGTATGAGCACATTTAGTGACTTTTGGAAACAGAACATCCGGCATTACGGACTCCTCAAGTTCCAAGTGCACAACGATTTTGTAACCCAAAGAAGTACCGTCCAGGACTACAATAAACTTTTGAAGGTAACGCACAGCTTTGCCTCTTTTGAGAGAGAACGTCGGTCAATAGATCACTCGTATTCGGATAAGAAGTATACCAAATAATAAGAATGTAATATGAATGCGTGTTTTATATTTTAAGGTTACCTAGACAAAGGCTCGGTTCTAACTGCTGAAAATGACTTAGAACTTAAATCCGTATAACGTACTCAGGTACATTTTCATCTTGAAAATGTGTAATTTTCAGGAAAGTATCAGAATAGCGCATCATAAAAATTCGCACTGCCTCTAAGCGCCTTTTTCACACAGTACAGCAATCCTATGTACCGTCTTGAGGGGTAAAGTAATAAATAAAGGGAGCGAAGTTTTTTTTTTTGCGAATTTAGAACACCAAAAATGCGGTTCGATAACAAAGCTAGGTACCTATCGTCTTTGTGATATGCTCGCTTTGTTTTCTTTGAGTCCTGAACTTGCTGTGATTAGAGATATGGAAATGAGCTACTTCCAGGATGTACGGAGCCTCCGAGCTTGCCCAAGAGTACATCGGAACCGGTCGTGAGGACACGGATAGGAATTTCAACAGGGCGATACCGAAACATCTCCTCACCAATGTGGGGGACGATGCTCCCGTTCTAATTTAAGCGCATCCAATGCCTTCCTTTGCACCCTTTGGCTTCACCCCTAAGTCAAGGAAAACACTTTTGACCGCCTTCAGGGGCAATCACTCGTTCAGTGCCTCAATGGCTTTGTTAACCGGCTTTTGTCGTTCCCGGTGCGGTACCGCTGAAAACGGAAAAAAATACTGTCGACTCATTGGTTAGACGGCAGCGCGCGCCCCGTGACTTATGTAGTGGTCTTCTAAAACTACGCAAGGTTTCGGGGTTGGAGCGGTCGAGCGTGACTTAAAAACGACTATAAGTCACTGTTAAATGCGAGCACCTCTTCCGTCTGCCGCCTTTGGAAATGCGAACACAAGGGAAATGTCAATGAGCCGTCTGCGCTCTCTTTTATTTCCTTATAAACACCTCAATGCAATTGTGAAAGCGGTAATCACAAGCCCCCAAGTAAACATAAATGCAAGTAAACAGTGCCTAACACTATCACGATCAGCATGTTGTTCATTGCTCCGTGAATTATAAGTTAAGGCGCTTTCCGGACGAGACATACACCCGTATTCACCAGGGGCGAGTAGCGCCAGTTTGACCACTGACCAACGACGTCATCGACTAAAATTAGCCCGTGGCGAGTGATAGTCACCGCTAAGTGAGCGCTTGGTATTCACCGGTCATATTTAGGGCATAGTCGCCCCGCGCGACTAAGAAGTCGACTAACGAATCTTAGTCATGGGTAGGGCAAGTTTAGCAGGTGTTTAGCGGTTGACTAGCGGCTCAGCGCCATGGCCGACTAGTATCACCGCTGACCGCCAGCGCTAACGAAGCACTTACTGTCTTGGAACGCCGGGGGACACATAGAGAAAGAATTGGAGGAGCAAATGTTGTGTAAATAACAAAGTTAAACGGTGAGAAATACCACTAAAGAGATCTCAGCAGGGCGCTGGACGACGAGTCAAAACGCATTTACGGGCAATCTATATGTATTTATGTCACTGGCAATGTGCCTTCCGTAATTCTCCCTTGCGTTTCTTTGTAAAATTTTTCTTTGTAAAACTTTGTTTCGACAGATAGTCCCTATAGGTAACTTTTTTTTTTCTGATCAACATTTAAATATTAGTTTTTATACTATAAAACACCCATTTACGGAGCGGCGTTTAGGTACATGTATGCGTAACCTATTTTTTATGTCCCTTCCGCTTGTTATTTCTGACTAGAGAGCCACCCGCTCGCTTCGCGTTTGTGAATACCGCAGAAATGGTGGATCCTTAGTCGCTGATATTTTCTCTTAGTTCGCGACTACTTAGACGCGATACAAACTTTAAAACTGCGCTAGTTAGTCATGACTGGTGAATACGGCTGAGTAGGTCTCCAGCGATCGCTGCACCACCCTGAATTTCCGGATTGTTTGCTAGCGAAGAACGGTAGGCGCAACCGCAAAATTATTGTCCAGTGTGCAAGAGCATTTTCCGCTAGGAATGTGGGCTAGCAAAAATAGCTTATTGGATGTTTCGGAACAATCTAGTAAAACTGCCTAATTTTCACTCCGTGTGAGTTTAGCGACAGCGAAGGATCGCTAATCCGCACTCTCAAGAAAGTAGAGCAGTTCAAGCGCAGCTCATATTACGCTACATGGAACCGTAAAAGTAACATGACACAGCATTATTCAATGGCAAACTTTCCCGCAGCGACGTCGGCGTCCCTTCGAGGCTTTATCGTGCGATACCCAATCAATCACCTTGAAGCTTGAACGAATATTACAAATGTTTGCCCCGTCACGCAAGCGTAAAATGGTGCGTGTGCGTACGACAAATTGACCCCGCAAGTGATGACTTCACAACATGGCGCTTCGCTCCAAACAAACCGTTGCTATGCTGGCTGGAAGGAGAAGTGTGCCGGGCGGGAGCGATGGGCTGCACAGAGTTGCGATGAAAACGACCCGTCTGCTCTTCTCGTCTGCAGACTTGAGTGACTTTCGCGGTGGCGAAGATTTTCATCACGACACACGCGCTGCCTGCAGCGTGTGTGTTGAAAGGTCACAGAGTTTCTTTATATTTTGACGCATATTTCTGTAACTACATAAATTGCGCACGTTTCACCCGTTAAAATAGTCGTGCAGTTAAATTACGCGATGAAAATTCTGCGAAGAAATATTTCGGGACCGTCAGGCGCGCTGTTGTCAGCAGACGAGTTAAGCGGTATTTGCTGTTTGCACAGCATCAAACAGGAGGGTCGCGTGACTCTCCAGTGATGCCACATTTGTACCTCCCGCATCTCTACCGTTGAGAAACACGCCACCTTCACTTTCACTTCACTTTCTTCGCTGTTTTGTCATGTGGCGTTACTCGGTTTCGTCGATCGTCAAGCTGACGAGCGGGTAGGCTCGGCCTCCGCGAACTTGCATTTGCGGGTTGGTTCAGAGTTGGTCGTCTGCGAGAGTCTCAGCCTCGCCGCCTGCTTTCCTCCTCGCTGCGAGAAAATGCAGCGCATGCGCACTTGAGGCCAATCTTTGCCGGCGGCGTCCGCCGCTCAACAGACTCTTTGCTCAATCCCCCAAGCGCCCCGGCCCGCACTTGAGGAATCGTGGGAACGGCGGTCCATAGGCTCTATAGTGACCGGTGATTTCGACCGATTCGATGGTTACATAGTTTCGAGTGTAATCCGGAGTCACCCTGAACAAGCATCGTGTAGAACGCAAGGGCCTGTCTTGTCACTTTTCATATTTCTCGTAGTTGTCAGCGTTTTGGATACTGTGCATCCAATCCATCTTTTAACCTGGCTGTGAGAAAAGAAAAAGAGAACGAACTTTATATACGCTATAATCTAGAGGAAGATAACGTAGGAGCGGAAGGAAAAATGAAACTATCGGGAAGGGGTATATGACACATAAGTATTTGGAACATGATAAGACCAAATGGAAAACAGAAAAACGGGTGATGGCTTTCAGGTTTAATTTCTACCATTGAAATTCATCAGGTGCGATGAGAAAGAAAATAAACGAGATTCTCTCTTTATTCATAATTAGTAGATGCATTTAAACTACGAGTAATTGAGGACTCACTCCAGTGAATAAAATTTACATCAATGGGCCTCCAACAAAGGCTGTGTTATGCGGATGTTTTCGCATCTGCTAATTGAAAAGCAACTTTTACTATAGGTATGGTGCATAGGCAGAATGCTCAGAGTATAATTATTCGTCCTTCTGTTGCTATTTGGCGTAGAGATTGAAAGACCTGCAGGAAGTGAATAGAGCCGGGGACGTCAAGAAATTTGGATACATCATACTTGGCGTTGGCCTCTTTGCCCCCAGGAACAGCACAGTCTACGACTACCTGGAAGAACTTCTTCGGTACGTTCTTAGATTGCAGGAAAAAAGCGACACACACACTGAAAGGCCTCAAACACAGCTGATATATTTATTTTCCAAAAAGTGATTCCCTAGGCATCATGACAAAAAGAAAATACACTAAAAAGCGAGACTACACAACACACTCTATGCAAAGCTTAAAAATCATATTTAGGGACACATCAATAACACAAAAAACGTCGAGACACCCACCTCCTATCTTATCCACTAACCTTCGCTGACTGCTTTTTCCTTCCACCTCCTACACTGGTACAACTCAGTTCGGTGTCACAATGCAGACCACAGAACATGTCACCCCTGCTTCTCAGACCACAATTAACCAGCGGACTCTGGAGGTCACCACGTTTCAAAGCCCAAGAAATTGTCGTAGTTCAAGGTCCAAGCTAAACGAAGGTTTGCTAACAACGTTCTCCTGTTTTAGTATTCTTACAGACTGTTTTTATCAAGTCCTGTGATCATTTTTTCCCGTTAGTCTTGATAGGTAGAACCCCCAGTGGCACAATAAATATTCTTAAATTCAGTTTCTATACTTTGTGTGGTCTTAAGCGCTCATTTATACAACCTTTAGAATGTTCAATATAACATGGGCCACAATCGAACCGTATCTTCTATACGACCGCTGATATACCTTCTACATATTTTTGTTTGTTTTTCTTCACGCAACCTGTACTTGCCGATGCGAGGGGACTCATGCGTCACAGCCTATAAGCCATGAAAGGCCAGTGTTGGGGAGTACAACAAGTACATTGTACTTAAGGTACTACTTCAAGTAGGTTTAGAAAACTTGTAATTTACTTGAAGTATATTCTCCGAGTATGTACTTGTACTTTACTTAAAGTATTTTTTTTTCTGGTACTTTTCGAGGAAAGTGCAATTCCCGACTTCAAACTTAATTCCCGAAATTTGGTTTTGTTAATTTTGTATCACGAAATAATGCTTTGTCAACTTCGAAGAAAAACTGGGAGGGATATTCTACTCTTGTCAGAAACGTGAGCAGACAACGCATCACTCCATTTGTATGGCAGCGGCTTTCCCGTAGCTTTTTGAACTCTCGCTACTTCTCGGATGGTCAGCACAAGCGAGGAGGTTTAAAATATTAGGAAAGCGAAATTAGTCATAATGTAGCACCCGACGCTGTGGTGTGGAACAATTAAATTTTAAAGTCGAACTAAGAGACAACAGAGGAGAACGTCACAATGTTTTGAGACATTATCTTTTGTATTTTTATCTTAGTTGAGAGTTCCTTATTTTTTTCGCACTCTAATCTCAGGTTTCACATTGGATTAATTATCACCGGCGCGCTTGCACACTCACTGTTTTTTTGCATTAAGGAGAGGATACTCCTCTGTAAGAGGATTGCTTGCGGAAGCTACGGGGCTGACGTTAAGCTCTCTCCTAGTACATTTAGCCCCCTTGAGTGCAACAATCCAGCGCAAGGGTCACCAAATTCAGAAGAGGGACTTCTGAATTTTACTTCATTCCTGAAAATAAGTACTCTCTGGCCACTTGACTTTATCAAATATTCGCCCCTGTTTTTGAAAATTGGCCATGCACCCCTGATTACCTCTGGGTCCTGGGCAATGCGCACCAGTTTTAAAATCACTATGTCGGGTAATGAAATGGCATCATAAAATATTGTGTTAAAATACTTGTACTTTACTTTGAAAGTTCATTGCATTTATAGTACTTGACTTCAAGTAAGTCGCACCCAGTGTACTAAATACTCTACTTCAAGTACATCACGTCTCATTTACTTTGTACTTTACTTAAGTACCTTTTTGATGTACTTTACCCAACACTGGAAAAGGCGGTGCCAGTATTAAGCCTGTGAGCTAGCGCTTTGTAGTCGAGCTTTCGGTTGTACGTTAAACAATCCCCAGGTGGTCTAAATGGATCCTCAGTCCTCTGCTGAAAGTGCCAGATCGCCGTCGTTAGTTTTGCACGTTAATCCCCAAAATTTTAATATTGTGGGAAATTTTAAGAAATTAGGAAATGATAAAGCGCTTAGAAGGTTTACAAACTTTCTGAGTTGTCTTTTTTGGAGATATCAGACAAAGCAACTGTCTTAAGATATAGTCCCCTACAAATCCTGCATTTCTTAAGACGAGGGGGAGATGAACATATTGAATGAGCACATGAAGTTTGTTCTGCTGCAATTCTTAGGTTTATAATTAACCCTATTTTCACATGCTTTGAGTGACAGCTACCGAAGGGAAGAAGTGGCTTTTCGGAGATTTTGCCATTCTCACAACAAAGGACTGGATCTGTTTTTAGCTAAAGATCCAGGTAACCTATGTAACCGTCCTTCGGCCTTTCGAGCAGATCTTTTATTCAGAAGCTATCTCAAACACTGACTTCTCAAAAGGTTCTGTCAGAGACACCTCTGTAGAGCACACTAATACATCGTCTACGTACTTTTCCACCAATACTTCATTGGGACACGTATGCCTAACTGTCCCGATAAGTTCTAACTTCAGAAACCCAAGATACATTTTAAAAAACAAGATGCGGGGCTATCGCTGATCCAATAGAGATGCCTTGTGTGTGGATAAAATTTTGATTGTCATGCTGTACCACTCTTAAGCTTAGGAGCGCCACTAAGATTATAAGAACCTCTGGAACCAGTATGCTCGACAGAGAGTGTATCCTGATCAAACGTTCTTCCAAAAGCGCCTAGCCCTATTAAGTAGGACCTTAAATTTAAACGAGCAATACTGCTATTTAATGTCTAACAAAAACACCGTACAGCCCTATTAATGATAGGGCTCCTACTCATTCATTAGACCAGTGGTTCTCAAATGGAGGTCCACGCACCCTCCTGGGTACGCGAAGGCATTTTATGGGTCCGCAAAGTCCTGCCCCATCAGCCAATACGGCAATAAAAGTTGTCTTTTTTAGGTTGAGGAGAAATTTTTCAGTTTTCGGGCGAGTTCTCTTGAGTGCATGTCAGTAAGAAAGGTCTACATCACACTAGCGCTTAGTGATATATATTTATTAAATTATTATTATATTTAACCTATACCTTTCCTCTCCCCTCACCACGAACGGGGTCCCCTATCAACTCCGCCGGTCCAAAAGGGATCCGCGAAGCATCGATGGTTGAGAAGCCCTGCACTAGACCATTTGAGCACCGCTGTGGCAACGGCGGCGGTGCATCCACACTAGTTAGAGAGTTCTCCGAAAAGAAAGCCACCGTTTTCTGCACGGTTTCATTTCATTTACGACCACCAGGGAGGAGAGGGGTAGATCTACTTCATGGTATTTCACGAAAAGTTGAATGCCAAGCCACTTAGACACCGTTGAGTTTTTTGGCTGCGCCCACAAAATCGGCGTCCTTCAAAATGTAATGAATTTCTTTTTGGATGGATTCAGGTGGCCGTCAAAAGCCCTGAGCAACCCCCCCCCGGCCCAAAAAAAAATAAATAAATAAAACACATATAATTTTTTTTGATGCTCCAGTTTTGGCAATACAGCAAACAGGTCTCACTTATCGGCTTACAAAACACCAGCTATTTCTCTTCAACATCGCATTTGAGCGCCGTGATCCTAGTGAAATTTCAGTGGTCGTTTCCGGGGCATCTACGAAATCCTCCCCTTTTTGTTTTAACAATGAGAGAAAAGTGGGTTTATTTCTGCTGGGAACAACAGGTGACTCGACAAAATATGAATCGCAACGGCAATATTCATCCTGGAGGGTTTCATGTTTACTTTAGTTAAAATACGTTCTGTTTGTTTAGACAGATGGACGATATAAGGTTTACATTACTCCTCAGTGCAGACCCCTTAAACAGATTAGCCTGCACCAAGTGCTTCGATGTGATTCCTCGAGTAGCAAGCGGTGAAACTGCAGCCATTACTTTTTAGGCTAGGGACAGCACAAACTTTAATTCGGACACTTGCACCAAGTGAGTTATCTACGAATGCGTCCGTTGTGATAGGAGCAACCGGAACAACCGCTCTGCGCTGCGGGTACACACTCCTACAACCACTGCAACAAGCGCAGCATGTAGTCAGTTGTTTCCGCGGTGGTTTTTAAAACGAGGGGACACGCTACCACTCACTGGCGTACCAAAAAATGAGCAAATATTTCTATGGGCTCAAGCTTTATTAATTTTTATTTTGCCAGAATACGCTCGCAGAACAAAATCGATGAAAAAAGAAAAGAAAACAATGCAGTACGCGTTCCTGGACCATCACAACTTTAACACACGAGTTTACCGATAGTACCCTATTGAAAAGTCCATCAGAAAATCCTGTTGGTGTGATGGTCTGATGGAGTCGTATTTTGGGACGTCTGAGGTCTGATGGTTTGATGGTCTTTTGGTCTGCTGGCTTGACGGTCTGACGGTTTGATCTTTTGATGGTCTGATGGTCAAATGACCTGTCGTATCTTGGGACATCCATTTTTTATGGTTTGATTATGGTGGTTTCATGGCTAATTTGAAATATTGAAGTTCGAGTTGGCCACCACTTAAACAAATGGCTGAGTGCAAAGCACGACAATAAGTGAATGCATAATATGAAAACTTAATTACGCCATGTTTGGAGCATGACGAGGTGCATATCCCACTTAGAATATAATTATATTGTCCACTGCACACTGGTAATCGCCAGACTGACATTTGAGTAAGGCAAAGTGCAGCTACAAATAAGAATAAAGTCAAACAAGCTGCATTGCTTTGATATGTTTATTATGAAGTTATGAAAGCATACATTGTTTCGCTGGGAGGAATGGCAAAGTGGTACAGATATATCAGAAACATTTCAGGAAGTACTATCGTGAAAAATATGAGTTGAAACACCATGAAGCATGCCGTGTGGTACTATCAGAGCCACCTGTCGGATTTTTCAGCGAACCTCACTGTTTTCTGAGGTTTAGGCAGATTGCCTCTTGCACTCATTGCGCCACTATAAGGCAGCAATGGACACGGAACGGCATAGTGGTGCAACGAGCGCAAGAAGCGATTTGTCTCTACCTCAGCGCATACCGAGTTTTGCTTAACAATCCGGGTAGTGGCATTTCAGCTCGTATTGGCTCCGAGAGTACAGTTGTTCCATTTCAATAGTATTTGCAATATATAAATTAAGCTAAATTAATATAAAAAGGCAAAAAGGCTAAAACATGGGGTGCGAGCGATGGCAGACCTGCAACAGCATGGGCACTCCGTGGTGAAACCGCGCATCGGGGGAGGAGAGGCAGCAAAGAGATGAGGCTGGACGTATCAAGGGTAATTCAGTGATCAGCGATGAGACTAAACACAGGACGACCATTGACATACGTCAACAGCAGTGTGGGCCTAGAGACGACTAAAGAACACCAAGAGTGACATGCTTCATTGTAATTGTGTGACCATGCAACATTTTGGAGATTGAGCGAGCACGGCCTGATGGGGTGGCAGTAGCACCCAAGCAACCCACAGCTTTTTTCAAGTGATCAGCTGATCAACACACTACTTTATAGTTGTTTGCATAAACATTTGGAGATATATTAACCTCTAAATAATTTATCTATACCATCATTTGAAATAATTGCTTGTAAACTTGAGACCCAAAATAGTATGTTACTTAATTAAGGAAGTTATAGTATAGACGCACATACCTTTTTAGCAATTTCTCCTGAGATCGGACAGGTTTTCCGACAGGTACCGCCATATCTTCTGATGCCGGGTTGCCCTTTCAGCCTGGCGGTGCCCCTTCTCCCTCAGGTATAGCCAAAAGCAGCCTGGAATATTGAAAATCCAGGGTAATAATTCTTTGCAGTGTTCAGACTTAAAACAATATAGAACATCCTACCTACAGGCTGGAGGGTCATAGTTTAAGAAGACCAAGTGTAAATTAGTCTCAATGGAAGCAGTTAAGTGGCAGCTGGCACCTAACAAACCTTCAGAGTTTCTTAGAATTTACACGGTTCAGAAATTACCATAAAGACAAAAGTACTGCAGTATCCTGATTCATGTTCCACTCCCAATATAAAGCCTACCCCGGCTTTTGCTCGATTCTATTAAGCCCAAAACAGGTAGACCATGTCTATAAATCTCACTGCTACGCCAGTGACTTTGTAAGAAATAGGAGCTGCGACTGTAGATAAGTAGACAGTGAACACTGGAAACTGCTTATATTTGGTTGTCATCCCTCGCTGTAGTAACAGCTTACACAGGCCACATAATTTAAAAATAGCATCATGAACAGCAGAAAGAACAATGCAGTTCTAGATAAAAACAATCTTTCACATTCCTTGAAAGATCTTCCATTCGTTGCCTGGCTAGAATATTTATAACCCTTTTTGATAGCACTCTACGAGGTAGACTGCCTTACGTTTTAACCTAATTTCTCAATTTTAGGTGAGGCTACCCTCAGGATATTATAGCAATGCTCGTTTTTAGTTAACATTCTAAAAGTTTCCAAACCAATACTTTTTTATTTATTGCATAAAGTGATGTTTGCTTCTAGAGCGCTCATGATAGTAGTCATAAGTATGCCCATGTCCCATATAACAATCTGAGATCTCCATAACAAAGTAATCCTTAGGTTGGCAGTCACCTGAAGAAAGAAAAGAAACTGATAGTTAAAATGAGTTCAGAACATTTATCGCCCTACACTTGGCATACATCATAAAAGGTGCATTTCAAACCTGCAATATACATGTCAGCAAGCAGATTATGACCCTAGGAAAATTAAATGCAAATGCTAAGATATCAGTTTACATTGCCTTTCTTCCCTGAAACTAATAGCCAATAGAATAGAATGCCTTTCGCAGCGTGGGCTGTTAAAAACAATGGAATGTTTGTTCCTGTACTGTTGCACATTTCTCTTTTACTTCAACATGCTGCTTTGAAGTTTAATCTGATGCATGTGTCTCCCCACTAAGAAAAAATAAGTAGATATACAAAGCAAAACAAACAAGTTTTCGTCATGCCGAAATAATTTCTTTTAGGCATTAATTGGTGCTTTTCGAAGAAGTGTGCTTTCACAAGACGTTACACAAACGCCAGAATGTAGCTTAGAGCAGATCTTAAACGGGTACGGAAAGGGAATCCCAGCACTCCTTCGCTAGCTTGGATGTGGGCTATGTTGCAGAATCACCTCAAAAACAACAATATTTTCTTGAAAGGCACAAGAAAACTAAATTTAAAGCTAATTAAACAGTCTTTAAATGTGTACCTGGTGGATGCCTCCGAAGCTTCGTTGAAAGGTAATCTAGCAACGTTGGAGATGTTGAAACGTAGTCGTGACATAGCAAAAACCGCTATGTAGCTGCACTACACCTCGGAGCAGCGCCGCTCTTTGGAGGTATACTCAACTGTTGGAGTAATCTCGCCCTGAACGCGATGACCTTGACGTGACTTATGTTACATATGGGCGCTCAGTCGGCGCGCCGGTCCACGTAAAGCCCACAGGCGATGTAAATGGCTAGGCTGTAACACGTCTACGCCACCACTATGCAACCAAACAGCACAGCTCGCAACCACGCCAGCTTTGCCGGATACCCCACGACGCATCGAGCTCTCCGTTGACTTCTCTCGAGCGCTTGCTCAAGTTCGCTGCTTAGAACAAAAAATAAAATCATGTGTTCAAAATACAAATGTTCGAATATTATTTACGGTTATTATATTTTATGCTTGACTTTCATTTTTGGCAGGGTACCCCCGTCACACGTCCAGATGTTAGCAGACAACCTGCTAGACTGAAACCTCGGTGATACTACTTGGTACTAATTTCGGAATGAAACAAATTCGCAAATTCCCCGGCCGATGCGCATTGTATAGAACGTTCAAAATATTTGGTGTTCCAAATACCTCGACGCGCTGCGACGACCGATAAGAATGCGTGCTCCGCAACCGATGGTGGCGAGGAGGCGACGATCGGCGACTGTAAGCTCCCAAGGCTCCGGGCAGCTGATCGCCTGCTGCTGCGAGGGATCAGCCGCACTTTGTTTACCAAAAGACTTGAGCTCAAAATTACATGCCTGTTACAATCGGACCCAAAACCCAAAACTAAACAAAATGCTAAAAAATGCTAAAAAAAACATCAACACATGTTTCAGATCCAATCCAATCTGAATCCAAATTCGCTGTTTTGTTTTTGCGATCTTGTGGAATGGTGTGTCAACCTTGGAAAAGCAAAACCAATTTTACTATAAAGTTACCTCTAAAAGAAAGTGATTGCATTGGCAAAAATAGACAATTGCGTGATGTTGGTGGTGTCTTCGATGTGGTCCACGGTGACATGCGACCTTGGTTGGAAAGACAAAGGAACCGAATTTTCGCTCGCAAGTTTTTGATGTAGGGCTTCAATAGCACCCAGTGTGGGCACTTTCCGAGTATGTGCATTTGATAAAATGCTTTCCATGAGTTGTATGTTGTTCAGCCGTCATTATTTTATCTTCGCGGTAGAATCGGCACCAATTAATTTTTTGATATTCGTGGGTTGAATATAACTGCGTGTTGCTATCGGGGGCGTGTTAGAATCGTGCAAATTGCATAAAATATTTTTTTCTGCCATAAAATAAATTCACATTCATGCATTCCTTGGGCTTCAAATTATAAATTTTGTTTCAATATATGAATTTTGTTTCGCTTTCGTTGATACAAATTTAGCCTGAAATATTTTACGTGACCCCGCGAGATTCGTATCAAGATTTCAAACATGTTTGCTAACTGGAGAGCCTGCACCTTGTGCGGAGTGCATGGGGCAAACGCCTTCTCTTGCCCCGCTGCCTTTGCCTTGTTGGAGAGGGTGCCGGTCACCGACCTCTCCAAAAGCACTTCCACTGGCCGTATGGAAGCAGCAGTGATCTTGCAAAACATGGAGTCGCACTCTGCTTTCCGCATGTTGCCCGGATTCCTGGTTGACGTGCACACTTTGTCCGACATAGATTCTGTTATAAACAAAAGCGAGAAACAGCTTCACACATACCAGTCGTTGACGCAAAGTGGAACTGTATTCACCAAGATGCATCTAAAAGGCACTAAAATAATTACATGCATAAAATTTAGGCCTTTAAATTTAAAACAGCACTACCTATGAATTCCTATCTTCATGGGCATCTGCAAAGCTGATGGGCCTACAAAGCTTCATGGCGTTTGCATCAAACAGGTATGTAATCCCTTAGTTGCATCAGGCGAGCGTGACAATAGAATATTTTCCAGGCCCTAGCCATAACTACAATTAAGAGCATGGCTACAATAATGTTTTAATGACTTCTGGTAGCAATCGATTTAATCTACTGTGTTTACACTATCCCAAGACTGGCCAAACTGAGGCTCAGCAGCCGCACGCGGCTCTTTGCGGGTCCAAGTGCGGCTCGCGGCGCCCTGGTAAACGTGTCCCCAAGACGCGTGTCCCCTAGACGAAAAGAGTTCTAGGATTTAAAAAAAGCTCACAGTTTTGGCAGCCTTGCACTACACTACGTACATACAGCTGGAATGCTTTTTGCCACATAGATGCGTCCAGTGACCCTATTTCCTTTATTGTTCTAGAAAGACTTTCAACCGTATACGCATAACGGTTGTCAGGGGCAGTGACTGGCTAGTGAATAATGTATTATTTTTGCTTAGCGGTGGAAGAAACCTTCTGATGCCTAGTGTTATTTGCTGAGTCGCCCATTATACTTGCCCTCTTTTGGAAAGAACTGTTCCCTCCATATCGTTTCTTGTTAAAAGTAGCCCCCCCCCCCTTTCATTTTTTCCAGCGACTCTAAACTTTCGTAGTTTTGTTTGCGGCTCTAGCCCCATGTCACTCTGGCCACCCCTGCACTATCCTAAGCTCTTTTAATGCATATCATACACTCTATGAAAGTGAAATTTTTTTATTTGACCATTCCATCTTTATTCAGGAGGACGATGGTAGGATCGACAATCTCATTCTTTGCAAGGGTGTCCTCGTCAGCAACTGAAAAACAATTTCACAGTACCTGAAGTAACGAGAGTGTAAAGTTTCTCAATTAGCACATTGGTACAAATGCAAACAGTATCATGTTAACTGTTAATCAAACTTTTCTAAACTCTAGAAGCGTGCAGATACTCGTTGCAAGCGCTTCACTGGTGGTACATGCAGTAAAACATCTATACTCGTTTTCACCTCAAGAAAAAGCAAGTTTTGCGCATTGTTCATACGCGGCGCGAAGTAGTTCTTACGACATTGTTGTCAAAGGAAAAAGCGATGCTTTTGGCGTTTAAAACGTGTGCGTCTTGATAAGATAACATAGATCTAATCTAAAATTCACCAACATATGTCTTAATTATCCACCGGAAGTGGGAAATTAGTAATGCTCCGCGAGGAGCCGGACTTGTTCTACTTCGGTTCTTGAGGTGAAAACAGGTATAGTAGAAACTCAGTATTTCAATCTTGGTTGATTCCAAATCCCGGATAATTCTCAATAATTTTACGGTCTCCTAACTTCCCATGAAAAAATTATCCGATAATATGAGAGCTGCACGCTTGCCTACGCAGCCGATTTGGTCTTCCAGTTTCACTTTTTAGTTGTTAGGTGGTGCTAGTTGGCATTCATATTCGGCAGCAAAAGCGAACATGGCGCGTGTCTTCGTTGTTTTGTTTTCTGGTTAATGTTCTTTGTTTTAATAGCTTGGGAAGGCTTAGCAAAGGCACGACTGTCACCTCAAGTAGAGTTCTTAATCTGTGTTAGTGATCACGCTTGGCACCGTTCTCAAGAACAAGGCGAGGATGTTCAAGACGTGCAGTAAGACGCACTCTGCAGGGTGGTCGCGGATTCGTTTCCCCACATACCCGGATGTCCAAGCTACCCTGATTGCCTGGCTCCGGGATGCCACTGCAGCACGTCTTCCCGTCGACAATACAATCTTACGTGAGAGGGTCAATGATTTAGCTTTGCAACTTTGGTGCGAAGAATTGAATAGCAGCAACGGATGGCTCTCCCGCTTCAAAGAACAGGCAAACCTGCTACGCAGATATTGAGAGCGAAATCCCTGACAGCGCGACGGCCAAGACGGATGAGGATGATGAGCTGACTCAGGGTCTCGCTCTAGGAATATTTATAGAGTAGCTAGATGTCGTCCGCAGCTCCGTGAAATGTAACGGCGGCGAGTTGGGGAACTTGCGCCTTGTTAGCCTTCTTGAAAATATGACGGTTGGCGCCGTTAAATACAGAGTGCGGCAGCCCTATATCGAAGACTACTTCAGGTGATCGGCTCTCGTTCTGACGACTCGGTGTGAATAAAATGTTTCATTCAAAGATTCAAGGCTTTGCACACAATTTTTACATCCTTTTTTTTAATTTTCAAATTTGTTGAATTGACATATTTTTTCGCCGTCCGGCCGACTTCGAATTAACGAGGTTCTACTGTCGTTCTGCAGTGCAACATGGAATGGTTCAATCAATAGGTAGCTCTGAGAGTGGGTGTGTTACACTCAATGGAGACGGATACCTATGAAGAAGGACATTTCTCGGTCATCCTGCTCACCAACAGAGGGCAGCCACAACAGTAGAGTAGAGAGCTCTTTGCCGTTTCTGCCTTCTTTCTCAACATTATTTTTTCCACCCTTTATGAATGAATATCCTCTATGCAAGATATAAGCGTTGTGTTGCATATGACATGTTCGGCTCTATCACCGCACAGTGAACTTCTTTCATATATTGCAGGAGTATTAAAAAGTTATCTTTTCAGTGCTAAAGCATGGGTTTTGTAGGTACGATAAACATACACGAGTACCAAAAGGTCAGCCAATAAATGACCTACGTGTTAGGCAGTAGGGCCCTACAGCACCTCTCGCAAAAACTGGAAGCCGAGCCGCAGGTAGTCTTGCAGTTGATAGAGCAGGGTGGGTCAGAGAAAGGTGTTTCTAGCAGCTTTTGTCGGTGTGCCCCCTAGCAGCATTACTCATACGCATTGGGGTGTAGACAGAAAGCACGGCATTCCTCATCAACACATCATGACAACACATTGTTGCAGGCGTCAAATTGGGTCATCGTGCTATTTTTTTCTGTGATTTAGTTGATTCTTTGTCTTCCTTGTAACTCCCGACTGCTTTAGTGGTCTTTGTGAAGTAAAGAAGGCTTGGTAAACTGCAGAAGCTTAGCATGAGTGGTGAAACCGAGAAATCCCAAGGAAGTATAAATGTTAAGGACTCGGCATGACATTACGCTGAGTGTTGGCATTGCCAAGCTGCTTTCCACACTCACATTTTGCGCATGATCGGCTCTCTTTCTGCGTCAGTTGGACCGGTCAGTTGTGTGCCCGTTTCGGTCGCTGCTAGCCATATGTGGCTGGCGCTGCTTCTGAGAGCCCCACTACATCGTCACTTTCAGCTTTTGTCCTGACATAGACCACATCTAAAACTTTAGTTAGCACTAAGATTTAGCTTTCGAACACTCCCAGCAAAAATAGGCTGCACCACATTACGTAGACAGGTAATGATATTCTGGTGAAAGAATTTCCACAAAAACTGCTTTGCGTCAGAGGGAACAAGGGTTTACCTTTTGGGAGGTGCAGCTTTGTGTGAACTTCCGGATGCCTCAGCTGCCCGTTCCCGCCTGGCCGGTTCAGTTGTCATTTCCTCTTGAGTTTCTAGTAGGTACATTTGTGATAATAAATAAATAAATTGGTTCGGAAGCAATGGCAGCTGATGCAACATCGATGCGAGCCATGTATTAAATGAGTTGCTTGGATTGACGTCGAATCAGCCACGATTGTGCGCGTTAAGTTCGTGCTCCGGAGCGGAAGAGTTTGGCGCTCTATTCATTAAATGGACAGAAGCGTCACCAGAAACTGACACTCAAGCAGCGCTCTTCGTGCACCGAGTATTTATCGATGTGCAAGTGACTTCTTCGCGCTGACAGAATCGTTGTCGAGACGAAGAGTGGCAGTGGACCGGTGCCTCTTTTCAATTGAAGAATGCTTAATCCAGCACAGTAAAAATGATTTGATTTGAAAGCCAAGACAGCAATTAGCATTACGGAAAAGGTTTGTTCCTGAATGTCGCCTGAGAACGAATTAATCTATCGAACAGTAGCGTTATGATTGTAGAGCGACAGAAACGTTGTCCGGATGAGAAGACAGTCGGATCGCTGCCCTTTGTAGAATGCATAGCCCTGCGAATAAAGATACTTCGATTGGAAAGCCAAAGCATCAGTTAGCGTTGCGGAAAAGGTTTGTTCATGCATCTCACCTGAAAAGTAATTAATAGTGCTATTTATTGAGCGGTTGTGTTCCAGTATTGGAGTAGCACATCGACAGGTTCCGTCTCGTGCTGCAAGACGGAAACTCAAGATATCTGCCAAGTTTGAGAGTTTCTTCATTTGACAACCGTGTTCAAGAATGTTGTTTTTCATTTAAATCTGAACAGCAAGCATGGCCAATAAATAGATCGGTCAAAGTAACATTCAGCATATGTGCTCGAAGCGAGTCTTCAAACCTTTCAGAAATATTAAAACAGTCATAAAAATGTCCTAACGTCGCCGCGCTTTTTTTTTTTTTGCTTTTATTTTGTTGTTTTACAGAGCCCTTAATTAAGTTATCTTCAAAATAATTTCGGCATCCACGAGATGCTGGGTTCGTCATAAACATCCGGTCGGAAGTGGCTCATACAGCTCGTCTACAGTTTCGGTGTGTTGCGCTGCTGTACGCTATGCTTCGTTTAGTTGCTGCGCTCGGAGTGTGAAACTCGGAACGTTGGAGTACGAGTAAAGGAGCGCGGACTTAAGGCACAGGAGCAACGGCGGCTGGTAGGGTGCCATATGATGTCTCGTGCAAGGCAGTTAAGTCCACACGTTTTCAACAGAAGTTTTAGACAGCCCGTGCATTCATCTGCCTATCTTGGTGCCCCAAATAAGCACAGTCCACAATACTCACTTTTAACCACAGTCGCAATAAAAATTAAAGAAAACGGCACTTGCTTGTGGCTACGTCGCACTTTGGGATGGTAAAAATACACACTCACCCGTCAGTTTGAGGATCTCGGCGCCGTAATAGCCTCTTCGACTGTTCGCGTCGCCGTCCCAAAACACCTTGTACACCGTCCTAAGCTCGAAGTCGGCCACATTTGAAGGATTGCAGTTTTTAAACAAGGCCTTATGGATAGCCGCTTGTTCTTCCGTTCTCGCAAAATCGAGTGAAATCTACCTAAATATCTAAAACCTCGAAAACATCAAAACTAATACTTTTGAAGCTTTTGAAAATGCAGTTGCTCGAACGGATATAAGCGGCGAATGTTTTTAAAAATGTAAAGTATAAATTAAAATTAACGGATCGTCGAGTGTCGAACACTGCGTATATACCGACACGCGGGTTTGACGTCACGGAGCTGCGGCGGCGCTACTATCGCGCCGGAGCCGGTTTGTGTGGGCAAAAGGACGCACGTTTTGCATGGACGTCATAGCATTTCAGCATGCCGCGAAGCTGTGGAGCCGTTAATTGCACCGAAAGCTACATCAAAAGTTGCGAGGTGAGTCTCTACACGTTTCCTGCTGACTCTGAAAGGCGCAGAAGGTGGATAATATCCGTGGATACAAAATAATGGTTGCCTCGCGCGGACGATCGTTCGTGCGGCAAGCACTTTCTCGAAGGCAAGTGTGGCTTCCATTTCAATCTTCGTCCTGAGGCTTGCTCATGTGCAGGGAAACCGTCGTCTGACCGAGACCACCGGGGTTTTGTTAACACGGTGTTCGAGCACAAAGCACCGGCCAAGCGCTCGTCGGTGGCTCGCTACGCCCGCGCTGTCAGGCGGAAGATCGGCGACAGAGCGTCAGTGTTGTAGATATTGCCAAAAAGTAACGAGATACGTTACTCGTTACTTGCAAATAAAAGGGACGCGATACCGACCTCCGTTACCTAGAAATTAAAGGAACGCGTTACCGTTACCAATAAGAAGTAACGCACGTTACCTTTGCGTTACTTTTTTAATTATTATTTAACCCGTTT
>JAZHYW010044102.1:0-31505 GCA_037355805.1 Ixodes ricinus | reverse complement strand
AAGTTTTCTTGTACAAAGACAAGAAAGGGCGTATACTTATAAGTAGGGCTCCGTGTTTTCGGAGTTTATTTTTTGTCAAATTCGGAGGGTGTTTTTCGGAGTTTATTTTTGGCCGAAGATTCGGAGTTTATCGGAGTTTATATTTTTTTGATTCCCAACTTTCTGAAATTTCGGAGTTTAATTTCGCTGTGTTTCCTATTAAAAATAAATAAATAAATAATAACCGAATGTAAACGTATGTCCGATAAAAATAAAATGCGCTTCTATCAATTGAAATATCTTCAGTTGAATTTGGCGTTGGTGCCACTGCCATTGGCAATACTGATTTATCCACGACAAAAGTCACACAAAAGTGGCGCTTCGATAGACGCCGATACCTTAAAATCAAATAACTCCCGGAGGTAGTCGCTAGGAAGCTCGTAGTCATCCCATCCTATTCCATCAATCTAGCCCACGGCCGCGCGAGGTGGAGTGGTTAAGGAGGTAATAGAGAGTTTCGAACTGCCCCTCTTCCCAATTTTGTACAATCCCTATGGTCCATAGCTTTCACTGTTACTAAAACATACCCTTCCCTTTCTCTAAATCACAAATCGCATGGCCCCAACTGGAAACCAAAAGAGTGGCTTTTGTCGTGACCCGAATGTACAACGAACGACCTGTTGCCCTAAATCAACCTTGAAGAGACAAGCGGCAAGACCCCTTTTGACAACGGTCCGAGATTTGAAAGATAATTATGGTGGAATTTTCCCAAGACTATTGGCTGTAAAAAAATAAAAATATATATTTTTTTGTTGCTTGGGGGGGGGGGGGGGGAGTGGCATAGACGTGGCGACATGTACGTAACGCGTTACAAGTAACGAGTTACTTGTATCTAGTTACTATTTTCGGTAACGAGTAACGTATTTAGTTACTTTTTCAGAAAAGGAACGAGTAACGGTATTTAGTTACTTTTAAGGCCAAGTAACGAGTAACGGTATCTCGTTACTTTTGAGGAGTAACGTGTACAACACCGCTTTAACGGCCTTGTTTTTATTCTAGCCTTAGTATGTGTCTATTGCGACAAAGGCAGATGGAAAACCCGAAAAACAAATAAACAGTATGACAATACAGCAACATGTATCGCTGAACACGTCAGTCGAACAGTTCGACTGACGTGTCCAGCGATAAACGTTGCTGTACTGAACTCTACAGCTGAGAATGTCCTTCACCCAGCGAGCACAATCAGGTTCGTTAATTGAACTTTCTAGAACCGGGTCCGGACCGAATGTAAACCCGGAGGTTGCAAACACGGGAAGGCACATAACCCTTTACCCGCTGTCCTCAATGAAGGCGCAGTTCCCGAAGATTCACCAGCTCTTGCTGAAGCACAACACTGCCGTTCCTTCGAGCGCGTCAGTAGAACGACGCTTCAGCGTCACCGGAAATGTATTTTCAAGGAAGCGGGAAACATAACTGATGAAAACTTCGACAGGCAGCTGCTGCTTAAGGGCAACGACTACTAAAAAGAAAACAATAAACCATGAAACAAAAACAGTTGTGTATTTGGTCTTCAAAGTAACGTGAAAAGTAACTCGTTACTTTTGAGGTAACTCACGCGTTCCTTTTGAGAATCGGTAACGAGTAACGTATTTAGTTACTTTTTGAGCGAGTAACGAGTAACGGTATTTAGTTACTTTTTGGGGTAACGTGTACATGTCTGCATAGACGCATAAATATTCAGAGTTTATCGGATAAACAAACCGGGATCGCGAAGTTCGGCGGCGGGTGTGGAGCATAGCTAGTAAGTACCTGTTTTCTCGGCAAAAGATCAGGGATTCGCCAAGAGCCCCAAAACAGAAAGCAAGACACAGAAAAATAAATTTCTTTCAATTTCCACACAACATCTAATTATTCCCCGGCGTGCCGTCTCCTCTGTATTCCACAGAAAATAGGGAAATAAGGAAAGGAAAAAAATATATGGTACGAAGGGCAAAGCTGTCTGCCCTCCATTGACATTAGGTCACGTGACGTCAATTTCCCCTCTAAATTTAGCGGAAAATGCATGGACGGACGAACTGATAAAATGTTGAATTGGGCTAAAGCTTTTGCTATCCTTTGGCGCTCACTTGTAGCGCTAAAGGCAACAAGAAATGCCGCAAGCTCTGAAGGTTCTTTTTTTTTGCTTGTTTTTTGTTTAGACGATTTCGGCGCTTCGCGCCTTTCGCGGGAAGCAATCTTTTCTGTGGTTTGACCAAATGGCGCGATTCCTTGTTTGCTCTCATTCCTGTTTCCAGGCAACACCGCCATGGCCGCCGGACCTTTTGAGCCTCCGCGCTCATTCTCAACAGCCGTTCAATATTACTGCAAGTGCGCCGTGAAGTGAATCGAAGAAGACCCACATGTTTGAAGTTGATATAGTAAAGCATTTAGAGCAGCATCAAAGCGCTATCAGCAGCTCGGCCTTCTGAGGTCTCCGCGACCCACAAACGTTGTATCGCGACCCCCATTTTGCCGCATCTCTGTTGTCGATGACTAAAAATCAGTCCTATAGCGGAATTCATTTCTAGGAGCCTTTAAGCAATCCTAATTCCGTCTCTTTGTTCTGAGGAGAGAGGGAGGACTTCCCTGTCAGTCCCTATTAGTCATCTGTGAGACTATAGGGTTTCCAAGCCCCCAGAAAGGGTTTGACTATCAGTCTCGAGGAAATTTCCATCCGGTGCGTACTTGAGTGAGCGACCAACGCACTTACATTAATTACGAGAGAGCACGGTTGGCTAACGAGAGACGATTATGAGCGACGCACCGACGTCCTTCCGCGTCGCGTGTCTCAGAGAGGTGAAACCCCGACTCCCGGAGACGAACGAGGAGGGAACAAAGTTAGCTTTCTACAACTAAAAACAAGCCGCCCAGAAAAAGAAAAAAGGTATTACAATAGACAAAACAGTTTTGGGAGAAAGAATTATCGCTTTTATCTCAGCAGACCTCTCATATCTAATTGAGGGCCATTTTTGTTTTGTGCCTTCGAGCGGAGTGCGGTGGCGACGACGTGGGAGCGTAACGCGTGTCGGTCTGCCGTAGAACGAAAGAGCGTAATCAATTATGCAAATTTATGCGCGTGATTCAAGTCGGCCAAAACTGGCCATCGCGTTCCTTGTTTGATAATGACGCCCGCTTTGTTCCCTGGGTTCTTCTCTCTTTAGTAGGTCGTTTTTATGGTTTCTTCTTTTTTCCCCCTCCACAATTTATGACGGGAGAATATTTATTGACCATGAAGGAGAATCGTGGCGGTTGTGGGCTGTACTTGCGGGCTGAGTCAACACCACGTATTAGTGGCGAGAGCGAACACAAGCGTCGCTGCGGTCGCCGCGCCTTGATTGGGTAAGATGACTGATCTCTGCATGTCTATTTGCTGGATCGCGTTTGACCAGCTCCGCCTATGGACGGGATTGCGGCCACGGTCGGCCATCTTTTTGGTGGGGTTATATTATCTGTAGCCATCATAGTAATACGGCGGACACCGCAATGGCGGCAGGCTGCCATAAGATAGCCGTGGATCTAGTACACTGTACCGTCGGTGATATTTCGTGCTTGATTGAAGTTGTTCGACGAAGCAGATTCTTGAAGCCCGGCGTGAATGGTAGCTTCATCTTTGAGGACCCCGCGAAAGTTCTACGAAAGTGCAGCACTGGGGGAAAGCAGCGCGGCTCGCATCGAAAGCAGACGCCGTACCAGCGTCTGCTTTCGAGGCTTCTTTCGATGCGACTTTCGATGCGACATTCGATGCGTGCTGTGCTGCGATTTCGTGAAACTTTCACCGGGTCCTCAAAGATCGGGCTACCGTTCAAGCCGGGTTTCAAAAATATGTTTCGTCAAACAATTTCAATCAAGCACGAAATATTACCCACGCTATTTGATGGCAGCCTGTCACCACAACTACCACAACGCTGTCTGCCATGGATGGATGATAGTGGCTGCAGCAGCTGTACGTTGGCTAGAGGTGATATAACTCTACCAAAAAGATGGCCGCCAGTGGCCGCATTCGCGGAGCGGGCAAACACGATCCAGCAATTGTCATAGAGATCAGTGGATAAGATGTACCGTGTCGTCCGGGGAAGGACTCCGCTTCGCGATCTCGGCACCCGTCTCGCTTCCTCGTGCTTGTTCTCTCACAACCGTAAGGTTTCGGATTACGCTGACCCATTGTCCATTGCCGCAATGCAAATACGGAAAAACAATGCATGGTATTGACATTCACCGCTACCCGAAGACGTTGAGGTTAAAAAAAAAAGAAGTATGGGCAATCAAACTAATTCAGGATGGCTCCTGTTTACTTGTTCTACGCATGCCTTGAAAACGTGCCGAAAATCGGATATTGATGTCACGCCAACAAGATAAGCGTACTGTCATTTTGATCACACGAATGATCGAAAAGCATTTTGTTATCTTCTCGGGCGAGATACAATCGTAGTCATTTTTAATGGAGAATAGCATTTTTACCGAAGCTATAAGTTTGAATTGGCTTTGAAGAAAGTGAGTGAAGCGTGGCGGGGTGTCAAACACCTCCGCCTTGAGCCCTTTCGGTCACGCAAGAAGAGAAAACAAAACAAACACAAACAATAAAGCAGAGAAAAGTAGAAGGGAGGACTCCGAGACGCTTTGAAAAAACTTGCGCCAGCTGCGGGGCCTCTGAAACACACACGCGCACACACACGCACGCACTCATGCACACACTCACGCACACACATACACGCACACACACACGCACGCACGCGTGAGAAACGGTACGGAAGGCGGGGCCGTGGCAGGCGCGCGGCACGGCGTTTGGATGCCGAACACGAGCGTTCGGCGTTCCCGTTCGAACAGTAGAGTGAGACAAAGACAGCCAGCTTTGCGTCTACCCTCTAATTGTTTCCAATGGGGAGCTCCGGCTCTCTGGCATCCCCGCGCTCTCCCCCAGCTCCCTCAATCTCTTCCACCATTCTGCATGCGACGGTTTCTGTTCATGGTCTGCACAAAACTCAGTAAAACATTTTTTTTTAATAAATGGGACTATGACACGATACCCTTTAAGTGGCCGAAATTGTTACCCCTGATTAATCGAATGTGACGAGATCAGCGAGCATTCCTCGGCAGACACGGCACGCCTCGGAGACAGCTGCACGAGGGGAGGATATTTGCAATTACAGGCACACGCCGATTACACGACCATTGCAGCTTCGGCGTCGCCAAAAAAAAACGACACGAAAGGGGTAGGAGCAAATGGCGAAGGATCGGTGTCCTCGTGCTTCAAAGAGGGAACCCAATAGGCCCCCCAAGATTGAATATATTTTATATCTATGTCCCGCTAATAAATATAGCGATGAGGCACATGGCTGCTAGGTTCTCGGCACAGCGATCAATCACAATGACGGCAACCCGTTCTGCTCCCCTTCCTCGTTTGCGGGAAGACGGGAGGATCTAGTTCCCGGAATTCGGAGGCTGGGAAGAAAAGAGTTCCCAACGTTTTCCGCACGTAACGGTGAACGAACTGTACAAAGAACCAGACACGAGGGGAGCTCCCGCTGCTTTTTCTTCTTCTGTCTTCGTTCTCCTCCTCTTCTCTTTTGTGCTGTCTGGGGTCTCTGTGGGTGAGACTTATTTTGTGCACGCGTTGCAGGAAAGTTTGCGCTCGCGACCGGTTCCGCGGGTTGGGGCACTTCACACACACCCTCAGCTCCCATCATGTACGTCCCATACCTCGATAGCAGTGTGCCGACGACGAGGAGTGTTTTCTTCTGTTATTGGAGCGGCAGGGGAGATGAAAGGTGTGAGGCTGGGACAAGAAGCAAAGGAGGCTTGAGGAAAGGCTGCGCATCGATCATGATTTTGTTTCCGCCTGAGACTTTTACCACAGCGTGTGTTTTGTCGGCCAGATTTTACCAGGAAACTGTCGCAAAGAATATAAAAAATAAAAATAAAAAACAGCGTTGTAGACGTTCCTCCTTAAACAAGGGCGAAAGCTCGTTTTCCTCGATTCTTCCTCAATCCTGGAACGAGTTCCCGTTTCAGAAGTTCAAGTTGTTCGGAAGGAACGCGTTACCGTTACCTTTCTAAGACTGGAACGTGTTGTTACATGAACGTTACGTGTTTTGTCTTTTTATTAAAATATTGTCCGGGATAATCCGTAAATGATAAAATAAAGCGAGCGAGCGAGGATATTCACACCAAACTACGTGTCGAGTCGTTGATGACCACGATTTGTTCCAGTTTTTTTGTTTTTGACTATCTCTAGGGCCCTTTCCTGTCCTTTGAATTCTGAGAGTTGAAATAGTCGATATTAAAAGTCCCGAATGCCTGCCGGATTCAAGTAAAACTGCGGCCAAAAACAAACAAAAACGACTGTACTTTTTTTTTCTTTTGTAGAAAGCCTTAGCGAGTGTTCGGTCAAGTTTCACCAATGCGTGATGGAAACAGCGACGTTCTTCGCTTCCCCAAAAAGAGAACGCGTCTCCAGAACGTTCATGCCGGCGGCAAGAACCGTCACGAAGGACGGTCGCGCATGACATTCGATCACGATGTCGCTTAGTGTAAGGTCGTGACGTCACGTGATATCACGCACAAGTCACGTCACATCAGCGGCTTCGTGGCATCGCGGCACCTGGCGCTTATCCCTTGCGCGCGTCTGCCGTACCGATCGAAACAAAGATACGCTGTGAAGACGTGAAACGCCGAAATCACGACTCTTATCTGTGGCCGATTGGTTTAGCCGTTGATGGCGAACCCACCCGATAACCAGCGCCGTGACTGGTTGCTGGTGCTGCTTGATTGACACCATCCGACCATAAGGTCAGCTGCGCTCGTATACCTTGGTGATACATAAATGCGAAGACACTGGGCTGGCTGGGATTTTGACGGCAGAACCAAAATTGCTGGAGAAAAAAAAAAATATTTTGAAAATATAACTACGTGAAATCCCGAGAGATGCATACCTCGGAAAGATGGCCACCCCCATATTTGGCCTGATATGCTGTATTTTTTAAACACCAGTAGTTCCTCCTAGTAATGGCAGTGTTGCAGGATGTTGAACCTCGGCGTAAATGCGGCTAGTTCGCTATGGCGGGCTATGGCGAACGTAACTACAACCGGGAACTACCGTAATCTCGCTGTTGCCCCTCGCCAGCATAGCAAGCTTGGAAGGAACACGACACAGGTAGCATTTTTAAACACTGCGGTTATTGCACAGAAAGTGAACCCACTCCTGTTTGAGCCGACTTTCTCTTGATGTAGGAAAGCTATCTCTCTTTGGGTACCCCTTGTTGAAGAACCCACAGTTTGCAAAGTGAAACGGCCCGACGCTCACGATCTGGGTGTATTTGCGACAACGCAAGTGGCAATTTCACCGGTCTAACCGTCAATCCTTGTACCGATATTTTTTTTGTTGTCTGCAAGTTTTGAGTTTGAACAAAGTACCGGGCAGTCAGCGCACTGCTCCACGGCAGCGAGAACGATCCCATAAAAGAAGCGTCCGGCCTGCCTGGCTGTTTACCCACATATTTCAATTCTTGGCACTTTCCGTAAGCTACGGATGGCGTGCTCAGCGATGCTTTCCCTGCTGCGAGAAGCTTTTTTGTTTGCGGACGGCTCGACGGTTGCCTACAACGAAGACGCGTATAACGAAGTTTGCGGGCAATATGGCCGAAGGTGGTGCCCGCAGGTTCCGAGTACAATGGCTTAGTTTCGATAGCCGGCATATGTCACAGCCTTTCTTCCTCGGGTTCTCGGGGCCACGGTGGAGCGCAGCGCGCGCATACTCTATTCAGCGGAGTTGTAAAGGAGGAGTTACTTGCATCCCAGTTTGTCGGGATTGCGTAATTTGTTTATCTTTTTTTCTTCTTTTTCCCCAGAACTGGCATGGCACCTTTGCGCCAGTATCGTTTCACTGATGGCGCATGAATCCCGGTAAACGCTAACCTCTGGAAGAACTGGAACTCTCGCCGTAGGTTCTGGCCCGAATTTATTTTTCGACCCGCGACTTGCGTGGCAGTGGTTCGAGTGGGCTATCATTGGGGCACCGGTTATGTTTGTCTATATGGATGGTGGGGATGTCGCGAACCACCCTAGGTTCGATTTCGAAAAGGTTTCGATATTTTCAGAAGCGAACTGAGTTCGCATTCGAAAAATTTTGATATTTTCATGACCGATAGTTCGAAATCAGAGCATTCATAACTTTGATCTAGTGAGACTTTCAGATTCGAAAACGTCGAAGCTTTCTACATGGTTTCTAAAATTTTGGGTTCGAATATTTCGAATATTTCTTTACTCAGTTCGATAAATTCGAAGATTTCAGACTTTCTAACTTACGATTCGAGATATTCCGAAAAATTCAGAATTTCTTGGGATCTGAGTTCTGAAAAATTCGAAGATATCGAAATTCTTTGGATATAAAATTCGAAAATTCGAACACTTCAATTTTTACAGCTTATAAATTTCGAAAACCTCGAAGATTTCGAATTTATTTCCACATAAAGTTCAAAAAGTTCGAAGGTTTTGAGTTTTCTTTTAAACCTAATTTTGAAAAAAAAAAAAACTTCCCGAAGATTTGAATTTTTTTTATGGCGCTGGAATATTTGCCAGTACAGAGTGGCGTGTGACCATAAAATCAGTGATTTTGACCACCAGGCCGGGGGAGGGGGGGGGGGGAGTCTTTAACGTGCATCAGCGCCAGTAGTCATCCACACGAACGCACTGTTTAACGATACTCATCCAGTTCGAAGCGGCCAGGGAGCGGGCAGGAGGTTGGGGCTCAGAGATAAAAGGCAACCAGAAGCGACCTGGCAGCCTCCCTACCCCTTGCACCGCTGGCGGTAATCCGATCGAACGCGACCCAGTGACGATGGCTAATGTAGTAAGTTAGGTTTGCAATTGTCCTGGAGGTTTATTTTTCGGGACGGAGAGGCTTACCAAAAGCACAGAAGCAAAACACATCGACGTCGAAGGGCGTTCTACAAGTGGCGACGGATATTTCGGACTGTTAAAGAAAACAATACAGGTCGAGCTATTTTTAATCTGGAAATTATTTATGCATATGTATAGCTACTGTCGCTCTTCACTGCATAAAAAGTCGCGTAGAATCGTTATTTTCGGAAACTCGTTGTCAGAAGACAGGCACTACTTGTCACATGGCCAGAGGTTCCGGAAGTTCAAAGCTATGTCTTTTCGACCTAAAGAACTGTGCCATTAGTAAAGAAAAATAAGCAACAATGAATGCGGGGATAAAGAAGCGGAGTAAAAAAAAAAGAAACCATAAAGATCCCGCCGGAAGTTTTGCATTCTTGCATATTCGAAGCTCAGAACTTCGAAACAAGGATTTCTCCTACCAAAATGTGTACAAGCTAAAACACTTCCCAGCGTAAAGCAAAAAAAAAAAAAGGTATGGCCATTATTTGAATTTGACTAATATTAGAAATCTTCCTTTAGTTAATTTTTTTCTCATTCCACATATATTTGTATTCTACGGAAGTAGCGAATTATATGTACTGTCCGTAGTGTTAGTTTAAATGCAATATATCAAACAATTGGACGAAAAAAAGAGAAAATACCACGTTTAGGACGTATTCTTCATAGATACATGTTTGGACCTTTCTTGAACTCATATTGAATAACAATAATCACATCTTAAGACGACACTTACCTAAGCTATACATAGATCATTCTTAAAAGGTTTAACATCTCAGCCGTAAATAGCTTCGCTTTACGCGCTTCAAATATGGCACAAACGACAATCGTCAAAACCCGTCGTCCTTCCTCGCCCCTTTGCCAGAACATTGTAATGAGCGGCATTGTCTTTCGTAAGGAACGCAGCACCGCATGTAAATAATCGAGAAAAAGATTAGATTGTACCTCACTGCTGAACAGTAAGAGCCGTGCGCCGGTCTTTCGAAGTTCGACGAACGTCATTTTTACTAAAAAGTTCGAAGTTCGTCGAACTTTTTTGATTTTAAATTCGAAAGTTTCGAAACTTTTTCGATTCTCTTGATAAATAAGTTCCAGTTCGAAAAACTTCCCGAGCTTTTTTGATCTAAAAAATTCGAAAGTTCGAAAATGCTCAATACTGGTCTCTCAAGGTCGAAAGTTCGACAAGCATCGAATTTTGCAGCATAATAAGTTCGAAAGTTCGAAGGTCGAATTTTTTAGCGTAATAAGTTTCGATGATTTTCCAGCGTCGACCTTCTTAGTTTTAAGTTCAATTTTTACAGCTGAAAGGTCCAGAAAATTCGAAATCTTTCCGAACCTTTCGACCCGCTCGATTCGGTCATCTAGCTTCGGTTCGAAAAAAAAATTAGCAGCATCTAATGTGAATAGTAATATTTGGCTAGAAAACATAATTGTTCGACCGTAGCAGAAGCCTTCCGTTTTGTAAAATTTTGTATTTCCTATCAGATGAGAGTAGGCAAGACCTTGACAATTCCCCCCCCCCCCCCCCCCCCCTTTTCTTTTTCTTTCCCTTCTCATACGCTTTTTTTACAGTGCATGGAGAGCAGACCATAAACGATCGATGCAACTTTCTGAGGCGCCTCATTGTCGTTTTTTCCCCCTCTTTCAAGGAGAAAAGGCGTTTTTTGGGGGAACTACCCAAATTAAGAGTACCTGAAGCATCCCGACCGTAATGTTTTAGCGTCCTATTCCGCCCGTAGAACGAAGCTGGACTCCCAGAGGCTAGCTAGATGACGTCACGAAAGCCGGGGTGTCGTGTCAGTCCGGATGCTCGCGATCCTGGCGGTTGGTCGTAGAAGTTCTGGCGGCGAGCGGCGCGGCGGTGTCGCTTCAACTGTAGTCGCGGCAGGCCAACTCCTGGTTGCCGAAGCTTCCGGGGACTGTCGAGGCTGGAAACGGACCTGCAGCAGAACAGGCGTCTGCCACTCTCACCCCTGCTGCTGTGCACACCACCAGGACTACGGTCGGCGACATTATGACGCTTCCATGACGTGCGTCAGGCTGGAAATCGAAGGGACCACTTTTTGGACGCGGTAACACACACTCAAACTAAACACGACTCCGCCAGAGATGCCCAGGGTTTACTGTTCCCCGCGTGCTGTCTATTTACGCTTTAGAGTCAAAAGAGCCACTAAGATAACGGCAAATGAAAGTTACGCCAAGCCCAACATTACAAAAGTCTTTTTCGCGCTCTCCAATGGGGCGACTTCACATTTGGTATAGCATGCAAGTCTAGCAGGTACCGTAGAAACAACAAGTATTTCGCGCGTTCCTTTTTCTCTTTTTTTTCAATTTGCTGGCGTGAGATTTACTAGCATTTTATTTCATAGCATCAAACGTTTTGTAGTCCGTCGGAAACAAGCTGTACTGACCCCATATCACAGCATTGGATCCATGGATGGATGGAAAGCTAATGTTTGTACCCTTCATAGCGGGCAGTAGCTTGCGCCACCTAGCCTAGAAATTAAAAGTATGATTCATACCCTCGCCTTTCTAAGCCAACCTCACTTTTTTAGTGCTGCCAATAAAGCCACTCAGACAAAATAATCACAAAAAATGAACCACTTGTCGAAAAAGAAATTATTGCGTCTTGTAAAATAAGTTAAAAGTTCAGATGTGTATATCTCAGTCTGTTGAACCAATCTGGAAGCAAAGCAATGACCATCACAATTTCGCCGGATTTCCCTTTAATTAAGGCATGCTAAACAGAAGCGTAGAAGAAACTGATTGTACGCGGTAAAAGACAACAGTTGAAATAGCGCCAGCGATGTAAATGGCTATCATACGCGAAAAGCAGCAAAAACAAAACAAAAGGCGAGAGTTCCTTCTACTCAACTTGGAGCAAAAGTCGAACAGGTCGTTACGTTTTGCGTATTCAGTGGCGGGTCAGTCGACGTTATTGCGGCCATGTCTTTCTGATTGCGAACCGCGAGTGACATTTTTACGGCTAGGCAAACATTGAGAGCGGAACACGATATTGACATTTAGGTTTCCCTGTTTGCCGAGTCGGTTTTTCCTGGACCCGTGGCTCGAGCCGCCGACAACAGCTCTTCTAGGGTTCGCGTTTCGAGAGAGATCGCCGTGGCGCGCACGCGACAGTCGTCGGCGTCTAATGCAAATTCGAGCTTTAGCGGCCGTGTTTGTCTCTTGCCTAAATGGTCAAATTTGAATGCGTTTTTATTTCGTACGAGGAAAGGGATTCCTCTCTGTAGGTTCCTCTGTTTCGGCAGTGCTGAGGTTTGTTTACGTGCTGCCGCTTGTTTGCCTAGTCGAACAGGATGGCGGGGTTTCGGAACGGCGCGGAGCATGAGACCGCCGCCTTACCGGTCTGTCCTCGGATTTTGATCATTAATTTATTACTGACGAGCGTTCAGAACGAGGAAGAGAGAGAGAAAGAGATAGAGAGTAAGACCAAGCGAGAGCGAGAAGAGAAAGAGAAAGAGGACAGCGATTGTCTAGGTTGACTGTGCAGCGGCGATTATACAGGATGTTTTTTGTTTTTGTTAAACAGCGCAAGATTTGTTTGAAAAAGCCGTGAAAGCCACTTATATGGTTTGTGCAAGTAAGTTATACCGCCAGGGGACATTATATAGGGGGCCAATCGTGACTATCAGTCGGCTAGTTAAGTAGAATTTGTGAATTAACTTTTTTAATTGGTGAAGTAGACGTACAGTTCTAATTAGAAACTTGCGATGCGCCATCGAAAACCACAAAATCAACCCTTTTTAGGAAGATATAAAACAGGGGCAGCATTTACGACGTTCTGAAAGAACGCTCAATTTGGACGCGTTTCGAGGTTTCGGTTTCTTATCGGAGCGCATCTTTGCGCCCGCAGTCCTGCTCCCCCAGTGGCTGAGACGCGCAACACACGTCGCCCAACTTCCTTCCTCCGTTCTACGAGGAGGCGAGGGGGTGGCTTCGCGCCGCGACCACCAGGGAGCAGCACCGCGGCCGCAAAGACGTACGCTCCGATGAGAATACCGCAGCCTGAAACATGTCAAACTGGCGTTTTAATAGAACGCCGTAGAATGATGACCCTGTCTTATGTCTTCCTACAAAGAGTTGATATAGTGGTGTTCCGATGATGCTTAGTAAGTTTCTAATTGTAACCATATGTCTGGTTTCTCTAATTAAAAGTTAATTCACAAATTATACCTAATTATCCGACTGATCATTACGATTAGTCCTCTGTACTATGTCCCCGGCCGTCATAACTCACTGCACACAATCACATGAGTGTAGCTTTCACGGCTTTCTCTTTTTAAAACAAATCTGCAAAGCTTTAAAAAATTGTAGGAGTGGTTACGTGAGATCTTGCGCTGTAAAACGAGCCGAAAAAAGTTTTTGCCTGAACATAGAAAATTTAATGTTTCACAGAATGTGCTTTGAAGTGAGTGGATATTTGTTTATGAAATTTCAAGGCGTAGCTCCCCTTTCTGTTTAAAAAGTATGACCAACAAACTTGCCAGGGTCAATGGCGTACGTATTCACCAGACGACAGAGCAGCAATGATACCAGCTTGTCGGCGCCATCTCTCCAGTGATAGGCAAAAGTGAGTAGACAGCCAGTACGCGGGTCACGTCTGCTCGCGCCCATGAACACCGTCCGCTAAGTTTACCTGAACGTCGCTTTGCGAATTTAAAAACTGGCAGTTGTAATACGTAAAGTTGCCGGATGAGAGCTTGCTTAAGTAGCGACATTCTTTGAAAGCGCCGACTGCGTGACGGTTGCCCAGGCTTTAGGAAGCGAACGGCGCTGCACAGCAGAACGACTGAACTGAATATCGCCGTTTGTTCCAGCGGAATGTGCTTGTCATCGGTAAAATGTATTGGTTGTCGTTACTTGTAAAAAGAAATGCAAAGGGAACTGGCCAGCACCACCTAGAGTAATCGAGGTCTGCAGAACTTGACCTGTACTTAAGCCATGGAACGTCATGGCGATCGCATGACGCCACCTCAACAACTCAACTGACCCCTATGCCGAGCATCGCCGTGATTGGACACGGGCCGAGCCGAGCACTGAGGCAGAACTCGTATCAATCGATGTCTTCGCTCGATCTCACCCTGATGACGTCATAAGTGCGATTACGCACAGAAGTTTGAGCATGCCATGCTCGTTGTCGCTTCAACTAAATAAAAATATTAAAAAGTTTTTTTTTTTGCCTATTCACGCATTGCGCGAAGTAGTTCCTACAATTTGGCTCTCAAAGAAAGAAGCGTGTTTTTGGCCTTTGAACAGTACGTCTCGACGGAACCATAAAGAACGTTCAGCTAATCTAACGTAGCTTCCCAGCATACGCAGTCTTATGCTAATTCAACGCAGGAAGGGAGAAATGAGTAATCTTGCGCGAGAAGTCGGACTTTTCTTCAAATACGGTTCTTGATGTGAACACGGCGAGCACTTCGGTACTGTTGGTGCTTCACTGTTTGGCTTCTCGGTTATCGCCTCAGTTTATTCGCGAAGCTGCAGGAACCGGAATTTTTAACAATGCCAACAGGGCAAATGTGTTCACCTCTTCATTTCGGCTCAGGTATTGGTAAGAATTGCGGGGACATTCATGCGCTCCGGTCGGGGCAGCGTCGGCTTTTGACGACCTCTCCCCCTCCCAAATTCCGTCCCACTACGTAGGAGGCGTCCTTCATGGTGCAATTCAATACAGAACCATAACCTTTTTTGTCTTGTTTTTTTTCTTCATTGCATTGGGAATTGCGGGGCTGGGAACCCCCGTTTAGGGGGAGGGGGGAGAAGGAGGGAGGGAGAGATAAGGGAGGGGGCACTCGGTTCCGGCTGAGTAGCACGTCAGCACTTTGTTCGCTGGCGTAATAATTAAGGGGCGCCGGGCGAAGCTTGCACAATGGACGTCGCATACGTGGGACTGCGGCCCCTGCGGGGACAGACGCGCTTGGCCGAAGTTCGCTACTCGAACCATGGGACGCGAAGCAGGACACAACTGCTACTGTTTGCTGGTGACAGAGTTAAAATATTAATCTGGAGGAAAAGGTCCATCAGTTTCCACGCCTTTCAGTTGCTTTAAAACGGTGGGCATATACTTGGACATTGATGTTCCCAAGGTAAAATTTGCCTGTTAGCAGCGACACTTTAGTGTACACAACGAAGTGGCAAGATACGTACAGGTTTGTACTGGTTGTTTTCCAGCTTTATTTTGCACAAAACACCGCCATTGTTCTGGGAAAAGTATAAGTTAACAAGTACTCGAACAACTTGAACTTCTCGCGGCAAAACGAACCTGCCCAACTTTTCCGTCTGCTTTTCTTTTTTGACAGCTCTTTTCTAGTTCTCTTTCTTTCTCTCAGGAGCATCGATGTTAGCGCTTGAAATTTGCCGCGTTCTGCTCTCAGTTGGAAACGATGCCTGGACATTACCCCAAAAATTTGAAACTTGGGAACTCGATATTTGTGGAGACAAAAAGCGTTTCCCAAAGCCGAATTTGAAGTTCCCGCGCTCCGCGCAAGTGCAGTGACGTCGAAGGTGGAGTCGTCCTGCAACTCAAAATTTCTCTCGCCTACGAACCGTTTTGACCAGAAGGCCACTTCACGCCGGTTCTGGGTGAAAGTTAACCTCGGCGATCACGAGCAGAAACTAGGGTGCACAGCGAGCGAACCCAGCTGTTTTGACTGGTACGATTTCGCGCCAAGTCTGAGAGGTCGTTGGGCACCTAAAGAGAACTTCGTCCGACTCACCGATCATCCTCAGTGCAGCATGTACCGAGCGCGCAGCACGCCGTGCTTTTCGAGGGGGATGTCAACTACTGGGTGTATCAAGGGGCAGCAGAGCGCCAAATCGACCGCAAAATTCGGTTTCTTAACCTATCGCGTTCCGATTTTGTATAGCGTTGGCCACAGGTGGTGCATTTTTTCTATAAAATTTGCAAAGAGCGAGGCTTACCGAGGAAAAAGTAAAACAAAGAGAAAAAGATTACTCCATGGAAACGCAGCGAAGCCACCGGTCTTCAAACCATATAGGGCGCCCTATGGTTTGGAAAATTACCGACGTCATCGTAAATGGATCCCGAACCCGCCTCAAGTGACAAACGCTCTGATGTTTAACGAGAGTCGTCACAGCCTACGGGCGAAGGCACCAACTACTGTCAGACCGCTTATAACGAAGTCGGTTATAACAGAAATAGCGACCACAGCGAAGCGAACGCGATTTCCATTCGCATTTGCGCTGTTAACCGAAGTCGGTAATAACGAAATAGCGGATATAGCGAAGTGATTTCCGATTCCGTTGACTTCGTTGTTACCGGTCTCTAAATAGAATAACGAAGTCTCCGAACGCCCCACTCTTCCTCCGTGGAACGTCATCGCAGTCGGACGGCCACAACTCGGCGACTGGACCCGAGCCCGATTCCGAGCGCCCTGGTACGCGTTGATTGGACGCGATGCCCAGCCGTAGCTCTGACGCAGCACTCGGTGTCCAATCCGCGTCTTCGCTCGATCTCATCATGATGACGTCACAACTCCAGTGCGCAGGCTTTGATTGTTCTGGCTGGTGTTACTTGGCGTCGTCGCGTGTGGAGTGAACGTCGCACTCATTGTGAAGCTGCTAGGAGACACGCTGTCGACGATGTTGACGCTAGGTAGTGATGATGCATTAGTGATGATAGGCAGTGTTGATTGCGTAGTCATGACTAGGGAGGTCGTTATGGGAGGAAAGAGCGCGTGCCTGCGCCTTCTGTGTGGCATTGCTTCATCCCACTTTGACAGTTAATTCACAATAGAACTTGTGCCGGGTGATTAATCAGCTAACATACCGGTCATAAAATGGTGCTTTAACACGATTAATTGTTTTAACCGGATAATCGGTAAAAAAATTGACGAATAAAAAGAAAGTAAAAATTAAACGGTTTCACGATGCAGACGTGGACGACTGCACTTGAATAAGAGGTAAACTTTAGATTTAATCAATTTTAACGTCAAAGTGAACTGTAGAGGCGAGATTCTAATTCAGACAAGTGCAGAAGGTTACACGTGTCTCGGCCACTTCAATGCCGCGCGAGTGTCCGTTTAGTGAAGCTGAATATTGTGAACGATTAAGGAGGTCGCTCTTGCCGGAGAGTATCGAGGAACCTCTTCGCCTGCAGCTGAAGTAATATTCAGTGAGTGTGGGTGTCATTGAACTGTTTGTCAACTACACATCCAGGTTCATTGACGATCAAAATTGTATATTGCGCCGTTTATCACATATTCAGCAAAAGGACCCCGAAAATGTAATTTTGACCTTCTAAAAATACTATGAATGGAAATGAACGAGACGGATTGATCGATTAATTAATCGATTAGAATTTCTCGTCCAACTACGACAGTTGATTCACACTGAAGAGGAAGAACGAATCGTGCACGTATATAAAAATAAAAACAGACATAAAAAACAATCGACACCAGCGTTTGTGTTTGACAACTACGGGGTCTCTGCCGACATGGAACATGGGTGCTGGGTTCGATTGTTGTAGGGTACGTGGAACCCGTCTTCGGCGAGGATCAACTGTCGAAGTGCGGAGAGGACTAAAGATACACTAGTGGTGAGAACATTGAACTGGTAGAGGGTGCTCTGTCCAGCCTTGTTTTCAACAGCAGCTCGGTGCCTAACCAGCGTAAGGCCCATGAACTAGATTCTTTACGTCATCTTCTTTGATCGAGCGAGGGTCAGAGATTGGATACGAGAGTTGCGTCAGCGGTCGGCTCGGTCTCGCATTCAACTGGTGATTCACTGATTGGACACGATAACCGCCGACGAACGGTGACGCAGCTTTCGGCTACGTCAGCCGAGCACTGCGTCAGGAACACGAACGAAACGTCAGGGCACTTACGCAACCCGTAAGGTGAAACACTGCGACAGCTGAGGTGTGACGTCGGATCCGCGAAGTTGTCATTTCGGAGCAGATGGACCGAATGAACGGTGAAGGTGCGAGCGCGCATCCTAGAGTCTGCATAGGCCGTTTCGTACTCAACCGAGCAACACACCGAACGAAAATCTTATAGCGTTTTAAAACCAATGAGGGTGCATTAAGTAGAGAGCACTTCGTGAATCTGTTAAACAATTTGATTGGACACAAACTAGGACTGCCTTGTGGTTATTGAAGAACAACTTTGAGAATCGCGCGACCAAGTTTGAAATCCATGGAACGACGAAACTGCATATGTGCGCATGAACCGATCCCTGCCATCTGAACGTCGTATGCAATGTTGGTGGACACAAACTAACACCGCCTTGTGGTCACTGAAAAGCACTTCCAAATCGCGCACTCAAGTCTCAAGTGTAGCTCCACCTACCTTCACGCCCGTAGTTTCGCCGGCTTAACGCACACCTATAGTTTTATTCGTTTTATCGCTCGAGAACCTTTCTGGCATGTTTAGCTAAAGCTCTTTGTTTTATATTGTTTCCATTCTCAGCGGTCTCATGTTTATGTTTCTACGTACCATCATGGTGTCACGTGACGACGTATTGTCACGTGACGTCTGAATGTCACGTAGCGTCGTCATGACATCACGTGACTCGCGGTATCCCTCGACGTCGTTAAGTCCCGTGACATCACCTTGCAGCGTGACTTGACATGACATTGTCACGTCATGGTGTCAGCTGACGCCAGGCAACAGGTGACGTCAAAGTCTGGCGATGTGCGGCGTGACGTCAGTGTGGAATGTATCGGCGGAGTGTTGAAAATGGCCCGCGATGATGTGGAGCGCGGTCGACGGCGCCAAACCCGCCAACTGTCCCACTAACTGCTATCGCAGTAATGATTATTGTTGTTGTTGTACCTACGTATTTTGTTTTCAATTGAACCACTATACTTCGTCTCATTTTACGATGGACTGAAGGCCAAAGCCACGGGCCGCCAGGTCAATCACGTTCCACGCTAAACTGTGACACGCTTAGCATTGATTTGGTTTGGACGCATAATGCTCCGAATCAAAAGACGCTGCGTCATTTTTATAAGCTTCGACACTGCAAAGAGCCAGTACGTCGTGGCTTTCTTTGCAATGTAAAATTGTTGAGTCACTCATTGCTCGATTCGAACCACTGTCCGCCCATTCCCATCAGTGATCCGAGACGCGGGCACCAATACGTGCATCGAAGCGAAATACCACGCAATGTCTAAGGGGCTCGTGATTGGATCTGGCGGTCCGTAGACTTTGCCTTTAGTCCATCGCATGAGGTGAGACGAGAGCATAGACGTGGGCCGGCGAGATATTTCGCTTCAGGAGAAACCACAAAAACAGAGCCGAAAACATTTTTACGAGCAATACAACTTTAATCATGATTGGGAAGCGAAAAAGAGGGTAAAAGGGCAAGTCACCTCACACACAAACAAAAATAAGAAGTCATTGTGTGTACTCAGAGCTGACCGCTCCCTGCTCACACGTTATTTTAATTATGTGGCTGGGCAGCACGCGTGCCTCGCTCGTGCCCGTCGGGACGTCGCGGCGCCCCTTGCCGGCCTGCAGATTGGGACACGCGCACCGCTTGCTGCAACCCGCGTCGCTGTGAGGCCGTCCATCCAGCGTGGATCCCGCGGTGGTGGCGCGTGCCAGCCTCGTTAATCTGGACCCGGACGAATAAACTCGGTGGTCGCGGACGGCCCTGGTTGCCGCTCGCACTTCATTCGCCTGCAAGCCGACAGTGGACGAAGTGCGCGACAATGGAATCGCACTTACACAACGTGGTCGCGCAGCTCGCGTATGCACCGCCAGCCGTGGAGTGTGCGGTCACCTGGCACGCAGACTGGCGGTTGATCGGTTCAGCGACAAGTCTCCCACAATAACAGTGGGGCATCTCGGGCTAGAACTCTGCGGATCCACGCATCGTAAAACATTTTCCACTTTATTTTTTCTTGCCGCTGCTTGCAATCGTCTTTTTCAGAGCGGTTTATCCTGAATAAGGTTTGGCCAACGGGCAGGGCTTATTTCCCGCTAGGACCAGCGGATTTCGCGATAACACAAAATGGTGTTAATTCTTTTTCTTCTTTATTACTGAGAAATCGAATAGAATTCCTAGGAGTCAGAGCTCCAAAATGGCGGACGGAAGTAGTCATCCCACGGTTGTCAGACTACGCTGCTGTGGTTGCCAGACTGCCAAAATCTCCTTGAAGGGCACTGACACCCCCTCGAAAGTGTTTTTCTATTTTATGCCAGGCGATCCATAATGGTGTCAGAAGACTGCAAATCAATACTTTGTACAGTGTCAGGTATCTCCTTAATAAAGTAAAAGAAACGCAGCCGCTTGCAGAGACCGAAACCGAAACTGAACTGGTGAGGAAGAACAAATATACACCTTTTCTGCGTGGGCGCCGCCATCTTCAATTCTGGTACTTCCGGTATGCGTGAAAACATCGCTTTCTTCTCGCCTCAACAGTAGAACGTGTTAACATCTTAATTGCAACCGTCAGTCGTTCTTGTTATGACCCTTCTATACTCTTTTACTTGTTCAGAGTTGTAGATATCTTGCTTTTTTCGAGAACGCATACCGGATGCACGGGGACAACGTGGCTGGGTGCAGGCTAAACGGAAAAAGGTGTATAGCAGAAAGAAAGATACCGCAAGTCACGTGGGTGTGCAATTTTTTTTGTGTTTATATCAACGTATTTGCAGCTTAAGACACACAAATGGGTGTCATATTTTCAGTCTATTTTTAGCATTGAGTGTGTGCCTTCGATGACCCACGACTTTAATTATCCTTGGTGACTGTGTTTAAACCATAGAAAACGGCACGTGACCACGGAGAAGAGAGTGAGCGCGACTCAAACAGGCCAGTTCTCGATCGGCGGTTTTCGGGCGGAAAGAAAAGGAATTCCAGAGCCGAAAATTGTGTTCTGGGTGGTTGGGCTCTCGTATGTCACGTACAAATAAAAACCTCGGCGAGCATAAATACCCTGTCAGTGTCCCTTTTAAGAAGGCCAAACTTTCTCAGTATAAACGTCTCTGACCCTTTCTGAATGCGGGCGCAATCTTGTAGCTGTTGCGCCAATTATTTGTGCTCACCATTGTTTTAGGTTCGTACTCGCTTCGTTCCCCGAAAATGGGGACCGTCAACGTTGCTTGATGAGGTTTCGAAAAAGGCCTATTTTCTCGCTGCGAATCGGCTTCGGGTTGTAATGGCTAGCGTCGGTTGACTCTATGGGGTTATTGTTGTACCATCAACTTCGCTATAACTCAGCCTAAACAGCAAACAAGAAGAGAAAGAGAGAGAGAGAAAGAAAGAAAGTGGTAGACAGCCTGGTTAGTGTGGCAGTTCACACTTGCCGCGATTGAGTGAGTTCGGTAATGACGGCGGATTTGAAGTGGGGTTGGGGAAGGCGGTTTGCGGGTTCACAGTGGGAAGTCCTACTGCGGTCTCATTTTTACACATTGCTCGAGGCGTTGTACGAGTGCTCGCTATGCACGGGCGAGAGCCGCCTCGCAGTTCGTCCCGTTAAGGACAGTGATTAAGTAGAGTGGAGTGGGGAAGAAGTGAGGAAGCGAGCCGTGCGTTGGCTTTCGAATGTTCCCACGCGGTGGCCCTGGGCGCGTTCGAAGTGTGCGTGGGAGAGTCATCTCTGCGTAACAGTCGCTTTTGACTGTCTTTTGTTTCGTTTTTTTTTCTCGAAAGAAAAGGTGGAAGATTTTATTCGGGCCTGCTACATGCGTGAGATGCTGCGCATGATATATTTATTTGTTTTAAAAGGCTGACATGTAACAGTTTTGTCGGTCCTTCTTTCGGATATAACAGCTAAATGGCCGCGTGGCACTTTTGGGCTCTTTTCACGTATACGTCAAGTTTATAGTCAAGGTTAGTGGATGATCACTGCCAGAGTGGAATCGCCCTGCGTATTCCTTAAAGACGCCAAGTCATCCTCGTCTACACAAAATTTTCTAGACTAAGATGTGAATAACGTGTATCAGTGTTTTTCTCTCTGTTGTTTCATATTGTTCCTTCTCTCTGAGCGCTTCCCCGTCTTATCTTGCCTATGCGGGCAAGAACTGAGGGAGAAGTGGAAACGAGAGCGCGCGAGGGGGGGGGGGGGGGCTGTCGGAACACCGATCTCTGGTTGGAATGATTATCGAGTAGACGCAAAGCTAGCTATATAAGAGGTGTAACTTGGGCGAGTTGGTGATGCGTTGCTAACAAAAAACAGCGCAAAAATGTCGAAGGACAGCTAAAGAAGCGCAGTAGACACGACAGGCGCTGACTTATAACTGAATTTAGGATGAAGAAACAAAGCCGTCGAACCACCAAAAACACCAAACACTGCCTGTCTGCGTATCTTATCGAGGTATTTACAAACTCGCTTCAAAACGACAGATGTACGCAATGTCGCTGCTAAAAAGCGATAGACAGAGAGCTGACACACTTGCCCTCCTCGCATCGTGACGTGCTGAACGCCTCCGCTATCTCCCTGGTTCTTTGGTTAGTGTACCGCGCGCACAATTGCAGTGTCAGTAAAGCCTGGCACAGACCCGCACCTGTCACAGTGTACCGCCATATGGCCGGAAGGGGAAGACCTCACAGCCAGATCATGCTCGCCAAGCTACCATCAATGCATCTGCCTTTCTGCCATATGCCATATGCATATGCACCGTTGGCTGTGGTCAAACTTAGAGTGAAATGAAGTATATTGCCTCTAACCTTAATCCCTCCTTTCTTCTTTCGCGAAACAGCAAATCAGCACATATCAGGTAGACGTTTAGTGTACGTGCATGCAAATAAACCACTTTTATCGCCCTCTCTTTTGCTAAGTCAAGTCCCATGATAACACCCGCGGCGCCGTAAATGGGTCATCATCTGCCACATGTCCGCATTTGTTCCTCGTCAGCGGGAAAGCGCGCGACGCCAAGACCTGAGCTGCGGACAGCGCTGCTTTTGACGAAGACCCGAATCGGGGCTCATGCTCGCCGGCCACATGAAAAGCGGTTCGCGCTAAAAGACCCCGTTAATTGAGTTTATGGTTTTCCCCCATTCCTGGCGACAAATGGCGATCGCCACCGCGTCTGCCTTTGCGAGACCTTCGGTCGAGGCTGGAGCTTGGGAGAGCTGAATGACACCCCAGAGCCGAGAATGAACGACGGTGTGAGATTACAATTTAAATTCATTGCGTACCAGGTAGGAGACGCCTAGGCTCGTTCGGACGTGGGAGCTCGATTTACCGTTAACGTACTTCCGCAGGATCTCGCAACACGCTGTAAAGTCGGACCTTTTCCGCGCACGTTGGCCAGAGGGGCGAGCGGTGGTGTTGTAGCTCAGCTAAAAACACGACCAAATAATAAAAAAAAAGATCCTGCGCCCTTTTTTCTACCTTTCCCCCCCCTTTCTCCTTTTCCCCATCCGCCATCACTATCACTAGTGGAACGACGCAGCGCCACCTACATCACAAGCGCGACGCTAGCACAAGGTGATGCCAAGATGGACGCGTCTGCCGCTTCGCGGCAACTGTCGTTAAGCGTCAGCGTGTTTTTCGCTTTGGGTGGCTGGGGGTCCACTAACGATGACGTCATGCGCGGGCCTTGTCTTCTAGGTGGTATTGGAGCACGATACTGTCGAGACCGATTATACCGAAGTCAACGGGAATCGAAAATCACTTCGCTATATCCGCTATTTCGTTTTAACCGACTTCGGTTAAAACGAAGTGCAAAGGGAATGGGAAATCGTGATCATTTCGCTGTAGCCGCTATTTCGTTATAACCGACTTCGGTTATAACCGGTCTCGACAGTACTCGCTTTCAGATAAGGTGTCGCAACGGGGCATAGTATATCTGAGTAAGGCGGTTAGAACCCCTCGGGGTCCTCTCACAACAAGAATTGGCACGACTGTCGGCGTGGACTGGTGTTTGACGGCTGCCTGGAACGCGTCTTCCACTGGTGCGTGTTTAGGGTCTTATCTCGCCCATTACATCGGAAGTGGACCCTAGATGGCAACAAATGACGTCACAGAAGTCGGCGTGTCACGTTGTCGGACGTCGCGATCCTGGCGGTTGAAGCTAGAAGTACAGGCAAAAAAAAAAAAAGTCAGAACGAACGCGAGTGCCGCTGTAGCTGCGGAGGGACAACTGCTGGTTGCTGAAGCTTTCGCGCAGTGTCAAAACTGGAAAGCGACACGCAGCAGGACAGGCGTCTGCCAAAAAACGCCAGCGCTGCAGGGACACTGCCAGGGTTGTGGCTTGTACAGTCATAGAAGCGCGACGCCTACAAACACGTTGCGGTCTCAACATTCAAACAAAAGCGGACATCAAACAAAAGTGACGGAGAGCGTCTATGGGAAAACTAAAGCCGCGCGAAAAAAGCAAGTAAAAACAATTTTTTTTAAAGAAAAATGAAAAACAAAACAAAATTCCAAGCATACATGGTGATGCTAGCCAAATGTATTTTTCTTCAGCGATTTTTATTTGGACCTTTTTTACCGCAGGCTATAATCATAGGTATTTGTACTTTACAACCACTCGCAATCCGTACTGTTTCCTTTGATTGAATTCCCGATTATTGTTCTTTTTTAGGTTTTTTAGGAAACGCGTGTTCGGTTTTGTCGTCGGTCACTAGCGGTGTAAATGGGCAACACCCAACATTTGTCGTGCGTGTGTTTGAGTTGCCGCTAAAGAATAAATAAATAAAAAAAGATTATTTTTCTCCTATGTAAACATTTGCTTTTACCTTCAGAAAAAAAAATCAGCATAAAAGAAATATAAGACGGCACTTTTTTGTTTTAAATAACGTGTGTTCGTAGAGAACGTTCCATACAATATCCCATTCTCTTTATGGTATTTTTTTTACTTGAGCAGCCCAATGATACGTTGTCCTTTTGGGAGTCCTTGTTTTCCGTCTTTCGCAAATTCTATACAGACATTTATTTACTGGCGGAAGTAGAGGAACTATACGCACGCAAATCGCGAATTGTGGTGTCGTGCTAGACGTACTCTGGTCTGTATTGATTTTGTTCGCTCGCTGTTTTGGAAACGTCGAGAACATCGTGGACGCTGTCAAACAAAGCACTCAAATCAAACACGTGCGCGAGCTCGGTGTGTAAGCACTGCGTGGATGCCGGCTCCACAGGGGTTGCGGAGGAGACCGCCAAGGGGGAGGGGGCGTTCCGCGGTCCGACTAATAACACGCATCCATGACTCCCTCCAAGCGTGTTCCTAAAAATGGCGGAGAAGGAGGGGGAAATAATAGCGCAATAAAAGCGATCACGGCAAAATCTCATCCCTATCTACTCCCTACATTTATCGATAGGAGGGGCTCTTTTCACGGAAAGGCCGTGATATGTTTTCTCGTTGAGGAAAAAAAAGGTAGAGTGGTCACGCCATCGCGCCGAAAACTGTCGGCGATGCTCGTACGCAAAATATAAAGCCTCGTCTTACTACCTCGGCCGCCAGCAATCGTAAAACAAAGGATGTGATGTGAAGTGAGCTGTTTCAGTAAGAAGGCCATTCCGGTTGACTGCTGTCTTTTTCTTTAGTAGGATTTTTTTTGGAATATCAGCCGCATTTTATGAAAACGCCGTCATAAAGGACCGTCACGAAAGACCGTCACAAATGATCGTGACGTCCTGACGTCTTGTGACCTTGTCTCGTCCGTAACGCCATGACGTCGCGTGACGTCATAATAGCATGGGACACCGTGACATCACGTGACAATGTAAGCCGTGTGGCGTCGCGGTCATGTGACCTCATGACGTCACGTGATGTCGCACACACACACCGCATGTGCCCGGCTCAATCATATCACATTCTGTTCTCCCTGGTCTTTATCAGCATGATCAAGCTAGTGTAAAAAAGTTCTTGCTGCTACGATTCCCACTCTGACTTAAATTATTATTTCTTACACGTTTTTTATTAAATTTAGTTTTAAGCTTCTTTTGATCGCATGCAACGCAACTAAAAGACAAGGCGTTGAGATAATATATTTGTGTAATCAGGCCTCAAGTGCGCCATCTCGGATCTGGAGGCGTGCCTACTCTAGCTTACACTACAACCTTTATTTAGAAAAAAAAAAAAAAAAACGGAAAGCTGTTACTTGAAAGTCAGAATCAAGTTAACAACGCTTAGAGTCTACGGAAACCCCGACCTAGATTAAACGCGCTACATTTCAATTCATTCGTCGTGTCCACTGATGAATGAATACGAGAGCTTAATTGACGTTTTTATTATTATATATCATTAGGTGGCTTCAGGCTTTTACATATTTTTATTTTATTTCAAAGTAGCATCGTTAACATTCAATATATTGGTTAGAATGTTTCAAGAACAATTAAAACAACTTAAAAAAGTGTTTGGCGACATTTTATTTGAACATTGCAGCCGCGACTTTGTTTACTTCATTGTATAAAAAAACTTATTTCCATAAAAATGTTTCTTTTTTAGGGGTAAAAACTTTTAGAATTTACGCGGCGATAAGTTTGGGCTACATGAAGAGTGTTACACTGCAGTTGCCACTTTTTGAAGGTTGACGCATGCATGAATCACGCACCTCTGCCACATTCTGACAAGCACGTCGTCGACATTTGCCACGACGACACGTATTTATTTATATATTTATTTATTTTTACACACTGCAGCCTCAGCGGGGCTATGGCAGGAGTTGGGATTATATACAGACGGTCAAAGTATCACAATCAACCACTCTTAGTGGCACACAGAAATTCGTCTGGTCCTAATGACCGGACGTTTCCTGGTGACAAATTCCAACATACAAAAGTGTGAGGATAGAAGTTGTATTTAAACATGGCGGTACGCGCATGAAACGGTAAAATATTTAAATGGTGGTGGTTCCTTGTTAAAGTTGGTTTGAGAAACTTTATGTAGTTATCTAAAGAGGCAAGACGTGATGAGTTAGTCATAAAATACAATGACTTTAGGCGCTCAATACCACGATGCTCAGAAAGAGGACTTAGGCCGAACACCGGAAGGGCAGAGGAAGGAGAAAAGTGTCTGTCATACCGACGACAAATAAAACGTACTGATTTTTTTTTTTAACAGGTTCGACTTAATTTATGTCAGATTGTTTGCAGGGAAACCACATTATGGAACCATAATCACAGATTGGGCGAATTAAAGTTTTAAAAGTTAAAAGCTATTGTATCCAGTGGTGCTACACGTAAGGTACGCCGCAGGTATCCAAGTCTTTTAAGCGATTTGTTACATGTCGTGTCAATGTGCTTTGACCAAATAAATCTCGCGCGAAGAGGAGTCTAATGTATTTATATTCGAAAACTCTTTCTAGGGATAAACCGTCGAATGAATTATTAAACACAGAAGATAATAAACGCAAAGAAAAAGTAAAACAAAAAAAAACCCGGTTTTACCGAAGTTTAGGTTAATTTGCCAGGTTTCACACCACGTACGAAAATTCCCAAATGAATTGTTAAGAATATTATCATCGTGGGTAGAGTTTATCGTGTGATATAACACACAGTCGTCAGCATAAAGTCGTATCTTAGTGGAGGGAGGGGCCTTCTCTCGTTGCGACAGAATGCTAAAGGCTATGACGATCCAACTGCATGTAAAGGGTTGAGAAATGTTCATGTCTAGAAACGTGGATATATTAGTTTAGCACAACACTGTCCGTCTATCTGTTTGCAAAGAAAAACAAAAGCATCCTCATTACCTTTCAATCACTCTTCGTAGTCACGCGCAGTAGGCAGCAGCAGCAATCCCCCGCTTCATTTGGAACATACTTATGCCATTGCCACCCATATCAATGTGATTACAGTCGTCCTTTTGTAACCGTCGAACATGATTTAAACAGCACGAAAAAGAAAAGAATCGGTTGAGATTACTCGCGATCGTTCTTGCTGCTGTTAACGTTTCCGTCGAGTCTGGATGTCGCTGCGATGTGAAAAATAGCGGCTGCGTCCCTCGAGGGACAACAAGCAGCGTTGGCGTGTTGCATGCTTTGCTTGCTTGTTGGCGGGTCGCGTGTCTGACGCTCACTTCTTGTTTCTTGGGTTTTGGAGCGGTCGACGTGATTGCCGCGGCGGCACTGTGGTCGATGTTGCGTCGAGCCCTCGGCATTAAATCCGGGTTGCTTTACTGTATTTTTTTGTGCGTTTTTACGGATTCCCGTTTCCGTGACTGGACGTTTTTTTTTTTTCTTGTTACAAAGGAGAAGAAAAGAGAAAACAGGCGAGTAAATAACAAAAAAAGTAACTGTGGCCGCTGACAGCCTAAAAAAGAAAACGGAACTTATTATCTTTACTTTTCTCGCCTTGCGATTCGTTTTTCAGCTTTCTCATGGAATGATGCCGCAAGCTCATCGAGTGCCGAGTGATAGTAAGGTGCTCAATAGTCGCCACGTTTATTGAGCAGTGAGTAACGACTGTAACGACTAATGTATTTGTTTACGAGGAGGACGAGATTGCTGCTCATATACGGTTACAGATACTACGAACTGCGCATATACGATTACACATACTGCGAAATTTCACGGAACTCAGCGTGACTTAAAAAAAAAATGCCGTTTGCGGGAGCGCGAGAAAGAAAAAAAAAATGCATGGCAAATTGTTAGGCAGTTTTGTTGGATGCGTGAAACGTTCTGGGCATCACAAGCGTTTAGCGGTAGCTGAGCCTCGTGGCTGCACCGATATGTAATCGGTGTCCCGTAATGCATATTTCCCGCTAAATTCGGCGGGGAAGCTAAATTGGTGTATAGGTCAAGTGATATCACGTTACGTGACGTCAATTTTCCCACTAAATCTAGCGGCTGAAATGGAACACCTGACATTTTCGCTAAATGTTGGAGGATTACATTGCGCTGGGACGTCAATTTTCCCGCTAAATCTAGCGGGGAAATTGAATTGGCGTTAAGGTGACATGACATCAATTTTCCCGCTAAATCTAGAGAGGAAACTAAACTTGTGTAAAGGTCACGTAACATCATGTCACGTGATGCAACTTTTTCTGCTAAATTTAGTGGGGAAACTGAATTTGTGTATAGGTCACGTAAGATGACGTCATGTGACTTTTGTAACACTGCGGGCGTTGCATTGTGGGACGTCACAGACCTATACACCAAATCAACTTCCCGGCTAAATTTAGCCGAGAAACTCAATTTGCATTAAGGTCTGCGACGTCCCATAATGCAACACTGCGGGCGTTGCATTGTGGGACGTCACAGGCCACGGTGTCACGAAATGCGGCTTCACGAAATCCGGAGCAACTAGAGAAATAACGTTTCACGTTAATAAGGCAACAACGGAAACAACTCACAACTCGTTTCTAGATGCATACAAGGGACGATCGCAGTGTGCACTAGAGAAGCAGTCGGCAAAGGCGTACTATGCACCAGCGCACCGTATACAAACAGGCCCGCGTTTGCCCACAACGGATGTGGGCACTGCGCGTGCTCAGAAACCAGATTCGCGAGAGGCGAAGCAACTGCGCATGCGCTATGACGACAGCAGCGACACCGCAGCGGTGTGACGTCAGAGATGAGTAATCTATAGGCAACAATATGAAAGGGAACAGACTTCCTCGCTTTTTTTACGTACCTACAAATTTCGGAACATGTCATGGTCCCGACGAGGGCTAGAACGGAAAGCTTAGGTCTAACGAAGATTGTGAGAGCCGTGAAACGGGAAAGAAGAAAGAATATCTGTTTCCTTTTCATTATGTCGCTGATAGTGCATTAGTACATCGAGAGGATAACAATCGCCCGATCGAGCGCCCGAGCGCGGCGTTCAAACTCTGTCCACGGCCTCTTACGTTCTCCGATTTAACGAGATTTAGACTTCCGGTCGGACGCCCACTGCTCGATGTTTGTGCTTACGTCACGCACCGCATGCAAAACAAGTTCGTTTGATCCCTAGACGTATTTGATCTTTTTCTTTCATGGAAAGAGTTACATTGTTGCGGGGATTGAGAGGGACAATGGATCGGGCAGACAGGGGCTGGCATTTGGCGCCTCTGACCAACACTAAAGTAGATGGGTGCTGGGAAAGTAGCGCCAATCTCCCCGTATGGTCGCCATGTTGGTCCGTGAAATGAGCAATTTCTTCTTGACCCCTCCGTTCTTGGTGAGCCGATATAAATTCGCTGGTGACGGGTAGCTTTATGGAGACGTTTCTTGTATACCGAGATTTTGCTATCCACACACCGGCGAAACAAGCGTACATCTTCGTACCACCACCACATGCTGTGTCGGTGCTTGGAGGCACTGAAAAATAAGTTTACTGTTTTAAATTACGTAAGAAGAACAATATAATTGTAAGAGATCCGTGGAAATGGGCATGATTGATAAGTTGATTGCATACACAGTGCCAAAGACGCTTATATTGGCAAGGAACGCTTCCAGTACGATGATGCTCCATGGCGATCTTGTCGCGACTGGTTTAGAACAACCCTCTGGAAGCTTCGAAGATTTGAATGGACCGAAGATGGCGATTTCTATGGCAACGTAGACAGATTAGCCAATCGCCTTGCGTAGTTTTGGTCGTCTGTATGTTTGTATTTGTTTGTGTCCGGCTAGCAGGTCGACGCGTCGGCGTCAAGCTCGGGCCCAATGGCCGAGTTGGCATCATGATGACGCGCGGATGACGTCACATGCAAATCGAGGATGCTGTTCGTCAGCTTTGATTATCTTAGGATGGTGTTGCTCTGACGCGCTATCCCCAAACAAAGCGTGAAAAAAAAAAGGCTCGGGCAATTTGGGACAATGGCGACAAAAGAGATACAGTCTGTGGGGGTGCGATCGGGACGCGTGGAATCCCGCAGCTGCCGTTAATCGCCGATTTCGATTTCATCGTCCGTTTTGGGCACCCAGGTGTGCTCGGCGAGCGAGGATTGGCGCGCTGCACCGCCGCCACTATAGAGCCGCTGTCGCATGTGTGTGTGTGGTGTGCGTGTGTCCGGGATGCCCTGATTGATGATGCGCGCGAGGCGTCAGGGATGGTGTCGGTCGTTAGCCCGGTCCCGCTTCGTCGTCGCTTGGTGCTCGGCTCTAGTGAAGAAACGATGACACGCGACGTGTTTATAGCCAAAATTATTTCGAAGGTTTTTGTATAAAAAAAAGAAAAAAATCGAATGGACCTATAGTCGGTGACAGGTTAAAAACCCAGCGGATGCTCCGTCTCCAGCACGTGCTTGCTGCCTTCCGGGCGGTGCATTGACTGCGCGTGCGACGAAGTGTTTATTGAAAACAGATAGCTCGCGATCGAAGCGGACCACCTACTTGTACACGTTACTCGAAAAAAAGTAACCGATTCCAATTACAATTACACTCGGATAAAAAGTATTTAATTAGATTACTTGATTGCTTAGGAGAAAAGTAATTGACCGTTACTTTAAAATGTAATTGTTCCTTTTCTGATTACTTCAGAATTCCAAAAACGACAGATTTTTTTATCGGTTGGAAAACGGATCTTGCCTACTGTCCATTATTGGATTCGAAATTCCGAATTATAAGCTACTCATCTTCTTAATCCATTAATAGTGGTAAACCACCCTCCTTTCGGAGACTTTGTTCGAGGGTTTTTATAGGTAGGAAACTTGCAGAAAACTTAGAAATGGGAGCTAATATAGTAACAGTTCCAAGTAAATTGCAGTACTTTTAAAGTAATCAGATTACCCTTG
>JAZHYW010044098.1:0-19293 GCA_037355805.1 Ixodes ricinus | reverse complement strand
AGCTAACTGTTTGAGAAGCTTCACCCAGGACCACCTGGGTATAGAACCGGGAGATATTGAATGTGTCCACCGTGTTGACCGGAAGCAGAAGGTGACAGACCGACCGATTGTGGTGCGTTTTCTTGACTTCAGAGGCAAACAAAACGTATTGAATAATGCAAACAAACTCAAACACTCGCCTTCACTTAAGGTCTCTATCTCAGAAGACTTTTTCTCCTAGGGTTTGCCACCACCGGAGCAAACTGTGGCAGTTCAGTGCGCAGTTCAGAAATTAAAACATAAAGTGAAACTTGTGTACGACAAACTTTATGTCGGTGGAAAGCAGTCGTTTATTGTCCTGAGTCTGATGAAATGATTTTAGTTCAAAAATTGCAAGCTGTGAATCAAGCGATGACTTGATAGTCTAGAAAAATAGCTAGGCAGGATTGTGTTGATATCTGTGTGCTTGTCGCGAACTTTCGCAATCTTCTACCTAAACGACATCTTTTTTTTTTTTTTGTAAACAGTGCATAATTCAGGTGCTCAGATTGTGCTAGGAACTGAAACGTGGTTAAAACCGGAGATTACGATGGCGAGGTTCTTCTTAGTCAATCATTTCATTTGTTTCGTAACGACCGCACACGTTCTCGCGGTGGCGGCGTACTTATTGCTATCAGTAAAGCCATAAGTGCATTACTTATTTCTGTAGATTGTGGTTTTGTGGGTACGCTTAGATCATCCTTCTTTTCCAGTTATCGTTGGCGCCTGTTATCGCCCTCCTGGTCGTGAAAATACTTTCGTTGATAGCTGTACGTTTGTATGGAGCGCATTTTTTCTTTATTTCCCGGTAGTACCATTATTTTTGGCGGGGATTTTAATTACCCAGGTGTAGACATGTACACGTTACCCCAAAAAAGTAACTAAATACCGTTACTCGTTGCTCGCTCAAGAAGTAACTGAATACGTTACGCGTTACCGATTCTAAAAAACAAAAACACGTCAGTTACCTCAAAAGTAACGAGTTACTTTTCACGTTACTTTGACAAGCAAACACACAACTGTTTTTGTTTCATGGTTTATTGTTTTCTTTCTATAGTCATTGCTCTTAAGCAGCAGCGGCCTGTCGAAGTTTTCATCAGTTATGTTTCTCCGCTTCTTTGAAAATACATCTCCGGCGACGCTGAAGCATCGTTCTACTCACGCGCTCGAAGGAACGCAAGTGTTGTGCTTCAGGAAGAGCTGGTGAATCTTCGGGAACTGCGCCTTCATTGAGGACAGCGGGTAATGGGTTATGTGACTTCCCGTGTTTGTAACCTCCGGGTTTACATTCGGTCCGTACCCGGTTCTAGAAAGTTCAACCAACGAACCTAATTGTGCTCGCTGGGCGAAGGACATTCCCAGCTGTAGAGTTCAGTACTGCAACGCTTATCGCTGGACACGTCAGTCGAACTGTTCGACTGACCTGGACAGCGATATACGTTGCTGTACTGTCATACTGTTTATTTGTTTTTCGGGTTGCCCATCTGCCTTTGTCGCAATAGACGCATACTCAGGCTAGAATAAAAACTAGGCCGTTTAAGTGGTGTTGCACACGTTACTCCTCAAAAGTAACGAGATACCGTTACTCGTTACTTGGCATTAAAAGTAACTAAATACCGTTACTCGTTCCTTTTCTAAAAATGTAACTGAATGCGTTACTCGTTACCGAAAATAGTAACTAAGTACAAGTAACTCGTTACTTGTAACGCGTTACGTACATGTCTGCCCAGGTGTAAATTGGAAGGAGGGCATTGGTCTTACCTCTTGTGCGGTTGGTGCAGAAGTTTCAACTTTTATTAACCTGATGCATAGCTTTGGTCTCGTTCAAATTGTAAATGAACCCACATGATTAAATATCTGTTTTGGACCTTGTTTTCACCTCGAGTGCTGATGATGTGCGGTCAGTTCGTATTCTTGACAGTATCAGCGATCATAACACGGTTTTAGTTGAAATGTCTCTGCCATTAGTAACTAGAAAGGTAAGTCCTAAACTCATCAATGTATACAGCAAGGTTAACGAATGTGCCCTAAACGTGGCTTTTGAGCAGTTTGCTTCAGAATACGAACACCACTTTTAATGAAAGCTCTGTGGAGTCAAACTGGAAATTACTAAAAGACGAGTTTAAGCAGTTGAAGTCTCGATTTGTGCCTCAAATTGTGTTGAAAACGAATGCTGATCAACCCTGGTTTAAGAATACACTCAGAAAATTAAATAACAATAAAAAGCGTCTCTTTGCCAAAGCTAAAAAGACCAACCTTGTATCTGATATGTCAAAGTACTTGAACTGTTTTAAGGAATTCAAAAATAGCATAAAAAATGCGAAGAACAAATACTTCAAGCAAGACCTGCTAAATTCATTGTTAACCAACCCTCGGAAATTTTGGAAAACAATATGTCCAGAGAAAGATGACTCTCTCCTTAAGCTGAGCAACGATCTCAACGAAGTATTAACAAACCTTGAATCAGCTACCGTCTTTAACAACTATTTTTCGTCCGTGTTCACCGTAGAAGACTTACCAGTACCCTGTGATCCGATCTGTAGACTACTTAACATTTCTTGCGAACCTATTGTCTTTGACCGAAATGGTATCCTGAATGCAATCGAAAAACTCTCCCACAGCTCAGCCCCTGGCGACGACAATATTTGCTCTAAACTTCTAAAAATAACAAACGCACATATCATCTTCACCTTTTCTGCAGACTATTTCAACAATCACTCGACTCGGCTACCCTCCCGGAGGACTGGAGATTCGGGAGAGTTCTACCTATTTTTAAATCCGGAAACAAGCAGGACTACTCGAATTATAGACCTATATCGCTGACAAGTGTGCCATGCAAAATTTTTGAACATGTCGTCTACTCCCACATCATGAACTATTTGTCGGAAAATAAATTAATATGTAACAACCAACATGGTTTCAGGTCTGGATATTCATGCGAAACCCAGCTTTTGAGTTTGTAACCGATTTGCATAACAACTTTCATTCCTCTAAACCCACTGATGCCATCTTCATCGATTTCTCTAAAGCATTTGACACGGTTCCTCACCAGCGACTTCTATGCAAACTTTCTGAACTTAACATCCATCCATCTATTATACTCTGGATAGCTGAATTCTTAACTAACCGTAAGCAAGCTGTTCACCTTGGGCATGCCAGATCACCAAGCTTGCCTGTGCTGTCGGGCGTCCCCCAGGGCAGCGTTCTCGGTCCGCTTTTATTTCTTATCATATATTAACGATCTTCCTCACCAGATAACATCATCTATTAGGCTTTTCGCGGATGATTGCGTAATTTACCGTCCCATCACTAACCCTGAAGATTCAATACTACTACAGCAGGATCTAAATGTTCTGTCTCATTGGTGTAACACGTGGCAGATGAAGGTCAATATAACCAAGAGCAAACTTTTAACATTCACTGGTCAGCGATCTCCTATTGTACGTAACTACACCTTACTAACACTGCCTCTCGAAAAAGTACCAACTTACAAATATTTAGGCGTAACATTTTCTGAAGACCTAACTTGGAATACTCATATTGACAATATAGTGGCTAGTGCATGCAGATCTCTAGGATACATAAAACGTAACCTATACCTCACTCCCCGTTGTGTTAAACTAACTGCCTATAAGACTTTCGTCCGATCAAAATTGGACTACGCCAACTTTATTTGGTGGCCTCATCAATCATATCTCATTACTAAACTCGAATCGGTGCAAAACAAGGCATCACGTTTTATAACACATGACCACTCACGAACGTCAAGCGTAACTGCACTAAAATTTAACCTCGACCTATGCCCTCTATCTCAAAGAACTCAACTTGCTCGTCTTGTCCTTTTTCACAAAACATACTATTCCTCTTCTGATTTTCGAAACACCAACTGTCACCCACCACCTCACATCTCCTTGCGTCACGACCACAGCCTAAAAATTAAACCTCTATTCGCCAGAACTAATAAACTCCAAAATTCCCCACTTTCTCTCGCTATTACTAACTGGAATTCCCTTCCTGAAACCATAGTACGTGAATCTAACCCTAAGGCATTCCATGAACTCTGTAAGGCACACCTGAAAAGTGTTGATCTTTAACATGTTTATCTGTTAATTACTTTTTCTACATGTTTTGTTTTGATATCTGTCCTATTAGTTCGTAGTTTTTTTGCGTTTTCCTATTACTTACCTTGTCGTCACTCATCTGCTATCTGTATATGTCATTTGATCCCCCTCATGTAATGCATTTCATCTGAAATGCCTTTGAGGTATAATAAACTGAACCAAACTGAAATACAACTCACCAAAAAAGCTCATAATAAAAAAAAAAATTAAACACGACGCTTTGACAAAGACGCTTTAACCATATTTTGAGTTTGGTAGGGTAGTATGAGCATCCTTCTGTTTGAAACACAAAGGCAACGTTATTAGATTAGCTCAGTTACGGAACTGCTCATAGACGCTGCTTGCACAAGCAGTATCCCCCCCCCCTCCCCTTTGCCCCAACAGCTCGCCACTCCCTCGTTTGATGCACCGGACGGCTGCTATGGTAACTGCCTTAACTACAGTGTACTCTATGGAATACCTATGTTTCGAAGCACAGCGTCTAGATGGCGTTCCACCGTACTCTATGCAACCTACAGTTTGCAAACAAAAATCTAGATGGCGCTTCAAACGATGGGAGGCAGACGGAAGTAAGTGAAGAGGGGTACCTCTCCTCCGCGGGAGTTCCACAACTGAGGTAATCTAGTAACGTTGCTTAAAGATGACCACGTCAAAACCTACGAGAACATCCCCAAATTAACCAGACCAAACGAATAATTATATTAAACGTGAGTAATTTTATATTTTAAGTTTGCGGATAAAAAAGGATAACACAAAGCAGGATTCCCTTATTTTATCTTCGGAGCAAATACTTGAAGCTTTCTTTTTTGCAATAAAATATATTACCCAGTTGTGCTTTTATTACATTTATTAAAGGGAATCCATGTTTGAACTGCCTTTTTCTGAGCTCCGACAGGCATTTCTACCAGACTTGACAACATACAAACATTGAGCAGTCCTGTGTTAATACACAGCACAGTCACTCCGATAGTCGCGACACGTCATGGCGAAGTCGTTGGTCATCTCCGTCGCGTGAACAAAACCGTTCGAAACAAAATAGACATTTGACTAATTTTGTTTCGACCCATGGCCACGGTGTAAGATAATTCGCAACTTTCACGACCTATAGGGGGCGCACTTGTGCCTATCAAAATGGCTGTCATCTGGATGATCGTCGTAGAGCAAAGGTACGAGGCTGGGTCCGCGACGCGTGAGTAATTATAGTTTTGCTATATACGAGCAGTATTAGAGCCTTAGCTCCTTTTTTCACGTCAGAGAGGTGGTGGCAAGCCCGTTTATTGTGAATCCGATCATCCAGGAGCTAGGAGCGCGGTTCTCACACCGCGGTACCACCATCGCTGAAGGTTGCGAATACTCTTCAGGTGAGGACAGCGCGCTCTCGCGCAGTGCAGATAAAGTTCGCCGCCAGCAGAGGACTCGTCGACCCGTGGGTACGGCAAAGACGGCTCGTGCCGCCTCATGCTGCACACGCGCAGAGCTCCAGCGAGGTTGTTGCTGGTGCAGAAAGACCACTTTTTCGCTCTCACACAGTTTCGCCGTTTGGCCGCCGGCGACACTGTTGTTGGAAGTGACGATGCAGCTTAGTCATCACCGTGACGAAGGACCAAGCGGCAACACCACGTGTTTGTCCGTATCGGCTTGGGGGGGGGGTGTTAACCTTGTTGTCTTATCTTACCTTGTTATATTTACGGGCGCGGCTCGGAAATAAACGAGTTGCTACCATGCCGTCGACGGGTCGGTCTCGCCTACTTTACTTCAGTGGCGACGAGGACGAACACACAAGCGGGTGGCGCTCCGTCACCATGGAATAAGCGTGAAGACAGGCATCACCCTACGGACAAGATGGCCTACCTCGTTCCTGCCTCCAACGACGAGACAGATAAGTGGCCGTCCTATCTCATCCGAATTGAAGCATTCTTTGAGGGGAACGCGGGGACTGACCCAAAGGCGAAGCGAGCGTTGCTGGTCTCTGCGCTAAGCACAAGAACAATCGAGGTACTGCAAGCGACTTGTGCGCCAGAAAGCGTAAACAAGCTGTCATATGAAGAAGTGGTCAAGGCGCTAGTAAAGATGTTCTTTCTTCGTGATTGCGCCGGGACCCGACGACGGAGGCAGCTGATGGTCGCTGAAGGAAAAGTAAAGCAGACAGGACTCCGCGGATAGAGGGAAGAAAAAAAAACACGTCTATTTACAAGCCAAGCTAATTTTCGAATGCCTACAGAACGTTCCACCACGTGCCGTCCTCCTCGTCTTCTTTCTCCAACGTCCCCTGCGCCAGCCCGCACGAGCGCCGCCAGTCCACCCAGACACAGGTGCACACGTGCAAAGGCAAACACGCAAAGAAAAGAAAACGAAACTCGGTCCCGTTCGCGCGTCCATTCGCGGCGATGGCGGGGCCGATTCTCACACCTCCCGACTAAGTATATTTTTTAGACCCGAAATGTCAAAAATAATATATAACATCTAAACTTAAACGCGTACGCATATCAGTCACACATTGCGCAGAGTTTGTGACTCAACCCGTAAGAATCCAAACTATAAAAGAAATTTACACCAATATGCAAATCACATCGCTAGTAAAGTGATTCTTACTGTGCCCGCCAAGGCTTCAAAGCAGTGACAAATCTCGCGCCGAGACTAGCGCATCATCTAGCCTCCTAGCCTCGGTCTCTTTGCCGTCAGGTTATTCAAGCCATCCAGATTTCGACGGGGCTTGAATCGGACGGTGTACAGCTGGTTCCGGAATTTCCCCGCGCAAGAGCGACGACAGTTTATACTCTTTCCTGGTTTACGAATCAGGAATGGGCCTCGCAGGCGGTCGCCGTTGTCGACGTCTTCTGCACTCCCAGCTCTCTCACACGTGGCCGGCTGGCAGGTGATCGAGTCTTGATCGGCGTCCCTAGCTATATTCTGAGACGACTTCATCTCGAAGACGGCGTCCTCGTCGCTGTCCCCGCTTTCCCTGACATCTTCACCGGCCCGCTGTGACGTCAGCCGCCCTAACAAGATGTCCGACTTCTTGTCGACACCCACGTCCTTGCCATGGTCGTCATCAGCTTCCCAGAACGTCTGCCACCAAAGCAAGACATTGAGTTCTTCCTCGTCGTCGACGTTCACGTCGTGGTCATCCGCTCGCCGAAACGCCTGCCGCCCAGGCGATAAGTTCGGTCCTTCGTCGCCGTCCACGTTCGCCGTCGTCGTCCTCGGCTTGCCAAACGCCTGCCGCCCAGGCGATAGTGCGTCCTTCGTCATCGTCCACGTCCTCGCCGTCGTCGTCCTCGGCTTGCCGGAACGTCCGCCTCCCAGAAGATACCCTCAGTTCTTCCTTGTAACCGACGTCCATATTCTTAACGTGGTCGTCATTGGCTTGCCAGAACTTGTGCAACCCAGGTAAGGTGTCGGGACCGGCCTCGACGTTGTCCAAGTTCACACATGGGTCGTCCTCAGATCGCCGGGACGCCTGCCGCCCAGGCAAAGTGTACGGCCTTTCGTCGCCGACGTTCACCTGCTCGTCGTGGTTATCCTCGGCTCGCTGGGACGTCCTCCAGGCACGCGAGACGTTTAGCTCATTTCTGTCGTCAACGTCCGCCTGCACAGACACGCAGCTGTGATTGTTCTTCGACGACCGCTTCGTGTCGTCGGCCTGTAACAGAATCTGAGGCACCTCGAGGACCGATGGCTGCGGCCTCTTCTGACTTTGGTGGTCCAAGTTGTTACCGTCAATCTTGCCCACATCGGTCGTCACCTTGTCGGGCTCACGACTGGAGTCTTTCTCCACAGTGACATTCTCGGCGTCTACTCTTTTCTTGTGAAACAGAAGTTCTTCGTCTGGTGTCTTCTTCCGGGGACATTCGCGGGAAAGGTGCCCCAATTTCTTGCATTTAAAACACTTCACCCGACAATTTTCAGGTATAATTGCCCTGCCTTGGGTTCTCGTGTTTTTCCTTGAGAGAAGTGGTGGTTTCAATATAGGGCCTCCAGACCTCAGCTCGTGACAGTCCGAGCTCTAACAAGACCCGTTCTTTGACCGCACCATACCCACTTCTCTCACCCACGTTCAGCCTATTCACTAGAGCACGCATGCTCTCCGTGAAATAAGGTCGCACAAGATATCCTCTAAGCCGCTCAGGGACTTCATATGTCTCGAAGACGTTTTCTACGCCATCAAACCAGCTCGTCACTAATATTTCGGACGACGGCATGGAAGTCAGTACTCCTTTCAGCAATCTTGAAAAGCTTAAAACTTCATCTCGGAGCTTGAACTCCATGCCACCTCCACTGGCTCGCGTTCGGTTTTCTGAGCGTAAATGTTCTAGCTCTAGCTCGAGACGCAACAGCCGTTCTTTCTCCCTTACTAGTTCTATCTCCTTTTCGATTGAGCTGCCTGATCGGAATCCTCCGTTCCCATTCCCTTGTGTCTGCGAGTTTGCCACGAATCCACTCGAAGGTGACGATTCACCTGGCCCGTCAACATCTCTCTTCCGAACCCTATTCTGCTCTGGCGTTAGAACCGGCATCTGCCGCTCTGCGCTGTCTGTATCCATGGCGGGCACACGTCAAAGAATCACCTTACCGTAAGGTCAACGACTGCCGCTGGATCACAGATGCAGCCCGCTGCTCAGAATAGTCATGCACGAAAAGGATGTCCGAGCTGTAGACTCAGGCGTTCCTCGCTGGAGTGGGACGGCATCTGGTCCGAGGTAGCTCTATCACCACGAAGTAGCTCGGTGGTCCAATCTTCAAGGAGCTCGGTGGTCCAGTCTTCTCTTTAGAAGGCTCCACCGGTGCCGCGTCAAGTCGCTGTCCGCCGATTCCGTAGTGAAGATCACGCCGCCGGGGTCCGCTGACGCAATCCTGTCGACTGCGCCAGTAAAGATGTTCTTTCTTCGTGATTGCGCCGGGACCCGACGACGGAGGCAGCTGATGGTCGCTGAAGGAAAAGTAAAGCAGACAGGACTCCGCGGATAGAGGGAAGAAAAAAAAACACGTCTATTTACAAGCCAAGCTAATTTTCGAATGCCCACAGAACGTTCCACCACGTGCCGTCCTCCTCGTCTTCTTTCTCCAACGTCCCCTGCGCCAGCCCGCACGAGCGCCGCCAGTCCACCCAGACACAGGTGCACACGTGCAAAGGCAAACACGCAAAGAAAAGAAAACGAAACTCGGTCCTGTTCGCGCGTCCATTCGCGGCGATGGCGGGGCCGATTCTCACAGCGCTAGGGGACTTCTTTTCACCGACGCCCAATGAAATCGCGGAGAGTTTCAAATTCTTCAACAGACACCAGAAGGAAGATGAGACAGTGCAGGAATTTCTCGTGGAGTTACGACGACAGGCGGAGAAGTGTAATTTCGGCAGCATGGTCGACCGGATGCTTCGCGACAGGGTAGTTTGTGGAGTGAGAAGTGGAGAGGTTCAAAAACTGCTGTTGGCTCGACGGGAAGTGACGCTAAAGGAAGCGGAGAACATTGCCCTGGCAGCCGAAGCCGCCGCCAATAACGTCGCGGCTATGAAACTACCACGGTCGGTAGAATCCGAAGTCAACGCCGTCACCCCAGGCACAGGGCAGGGTAAACGACCAAACACCCAGAAGACCTACAACAAAGATAAGGCTCGTTACAAGCGCAGGGACTCAAGTTCTCCAGAGGGTTGTCAACGTTGTGGCGCAATATCACATGCTGCTGATTCGTGCAAGCACAGGTCGGCCCAATGCTTCCGCTGCGGGAATTACGGGCATTTGGCGCGACGGTGCACCCGGGAAATCGCACAAGCCGGGAAAAAGGGGAGCGGGAGTGAGCGGTACAAAAAGGCTTCCAACGCACTGGAACTTTCAAGCCCTTCCGAGGACGACGAAGGACACCTGCTGACGCTGGAATGCCATTTCACGGATGGCGACGACAACGTTGGGTTCGTAGAGCCCATACACCGAAAATTCGTCTGGGGTAACGTACCCCTCGTCATGCAAGTTGACACCGGCTCACCGGTTAGCGTCGTGTCGCAGGATGTTTACGAGAGATTCAAGGAGGCGTGGCCGACGCTCGAGAAAACAAGAGTTCGGCTGACGTGTTTCCTGGGCAGCCTTCCGGTGCGAGGGGAACTGAACTTGCGAGTCACCTATCAAGACAAGACTGTGGACAGCAAACTGATTGTTTTGGGCTGTCCAGGACCATCGTTGTGTGGACGAGACTTAATCCGGGACATGAATGCATGCGGGGCCTCGGTGCTGCATCTCGCCAGCGGACAGACGTCATCAGAGGGAGCAGGACAAGCACCAAGTTCGGCGACAGACTCCAACCTGCAGGCAATTTTGACGGAATACGCGGACCTGTTCGAGCCAGCCCTGGGTTCGCTGAAGGGACCACCAGTGAAACTGCAGTTACGCCGAGACGCTACGCCCAAGTTCATAAAGGCAAGATCCCGTTCCGTACGCTTTGCGAACAAAAGTGGGGGAGGAACTCGATCGCTTGGTGGAGGAGGAAGTGTTGTCGCCGGTGACGCACGCGGAGTAGGCAACTCCGGTTGTGCCAGTCGTAAAGAAAGACGGAAGCATCCGATTATGTGGGGATTTTAAAATGACACTTAACGCGGCATGCCACACTGAGCAATACCCATTGCCCCTTATTGAAGATATCTTCGCGTCACTCAGTGGGGGAGAAGTGTTTAGCACGCTTGACCTAAGCAACGCGTACAACCAGGTCAGTTTAGACAAAAAGTCACGTCAGTTATGCGTCATCAACACGCACAAAGGTCTCGTTTCATACAACAGGCTGCCCTTCGGTATCGCATCAGCGCCGGCTATCTTCCAGAAGAGAATCGAGTTCGTGCTGAAGGATTTGGAGGGGTACAGGTGTACCTCGACGACATCCTGGTGGCAGAAAAGGAGGGCCAGTCGACACTTCAAGTGGTGCTGCAGCGTCTGCGAGAGAACGGTGTCCAACTGAACAAAGGCAAGTGCAAATTCCGTCAACACGAAGTGAACTATCTCGGCCATAGAATTGATGCACACGGCCTTCATCCGAAATACGACAACTTAGAAGCAATCACAAAGGCGCCACGTCCAACGGACGTGTCAGAGCTTCGATCTTACCTGGGGTTAATAACGTATTACAGCAAATTCTTGCCCAACATGGCGACTCTCCTGGCCCCCCTGTACGAATTGCTCAACAAAGGTCAGAAATGGTACTGGTCGAAAAACACAGAAAAGGCTTTCCAGCAGAGCAAGCTGAAATTGAAACAGTCTAGGATATTAGCACACTTTGACCCGACGAAGCCCCTACGGTTAGAATGCGACGCATCTCCGTATGGTATAGGTGCAGTGCTGTCCATAAAAGTAGGGAATCACTATCAGCCCGTGGGGTTCCGCTCACGCACCTTGTCGAAGGCAGAGTGGAATTACGCGCACTTAGAAAAGGAAGGCTTGGCGCTGGTATTCGGGGTCACCAAATTTCGAGAGTACCTATAGGGGCGTTCATTTACATTGGTGACTGATCACAAACCACTGGTGGGCATCTTTCATCACAATCGGGCTGTACTCCACACGGCTGCCGCAAGAGTGCAGCGCTGGGCGTTACTCCTAAGTGCATACTCCTACCAAATAGAGTGCCGCAAAGGAGAATTTAATCAAAATGCGGATGCCCTGAGTAGATTGCCGCAACCGGGATCCGGAGAAGTGTCGTCCGCAGACTTGCAAGAGTATGTGCTAGTCATGGAGGCGTTGGATGACGAATTTATTCCTACCACAGAACTCCAGCGTCAGACGACGGCAGACTCCGTTCTACACCAGGTGACAAGATGGATCCTGATGGGCTGGCCAAACGATCCGCACAAGGTCGACCGGCATCTGGGACCGTACTGCACTCGGAGGGACGAGATGACAGTGGCCCACGGATTGGTATATTGGGGACAGCGGGTGGTCATTCCGGAAACCGCACGGAAGACAATGTTGAAATTACTGCACGACGCTCACAGGGGCGCGTCCGGAATGAAAGCCCTCGCGAGAACTTTGTTATGGTACCCAGGGGTGGATAAGGATCTCGAACAAGTAGCGCGAAGTTGTCCCGCGTGCGCGCAGGTAGCTTCGCTACCGCCATCTCAAGTGCCAGTACCGTGGCCAGAAACCAAAGAAAGATGGGCCCGAGTGCATATCGACTTTGCAGGGCCGGTAGATGGCTTCATGTTGCTGATAGTTGTGTACTCCCACAGCAAGTGGATCGAGGTAGCGCCGTTAAAGACCACTACAGCGGAATCCACCATTTCGGCGCTACGTACACTCTTCGCACGGTTCGGCCTACCGCGGACCATTGTGTCGGATAATGGTCCCCAGTTCGCGTGATCGAATTTAAAGACTTTTGCTCACTCAACAATATTCAACATGTACGCACTGCTCCATATTCCCCACAGTCAAACGGCTTAGCCGAGCGGGCCGTGAGAACCGTGAAAGAAGGGTTAAAAAAAATGAGGGAGGGTAGCATGCAAACTCGGTTGGCCCGATTCTTGCACGGGTATCGGAGAACACCAGGAAAAGACGGGCAAACTCCCTCACAACGGTTACTCGGATATACCATTCGATCGCATATTAATACCCTTGTGCCAGTGCCTTCGTCGACAACTCCCATTGTGCCTGCTAACCCATTCCGTCCTGGACAGGCAGTGTGGGTCAAAAACCATAGCCCTGGAGACAAGTGGCTGCCCGGCACTGTGAAAGAAACCAGCGGCTATCGGTTGGTGCACGTCAGCTCGCCCGAGGGAGAGCGACTTCTGCATGCAGACCAAGTTCGCCTCCGTGATGACGACTCCCCACAAGCCCCTCCGGTCGACGCAGCGACGGAAGACGCAGCGTTACAAGCCGCTCCAGAGCGGCAACCAAGCGTCATCTCCGACTACAGAAGTACCCCGGCAGCCGGATCTCCAAGAAGATCCAGTCGGGTTCGACGTCCACCGGCTCGTCTTTTTTATAAGGGGAAGGGAGTGTTGGGAAGTGACGATGCAGCTGAGTCATCACCGTGACGAAGGACCAAGCGGCAACACCACGTGTTTGTCCGTATCGGCTTGGGGGGGGGGGCGTTAACCTTGTTGTCTTATCTTACCTTGTTATATTTACGGGCGCGGCTCGGAAATAAACGAGTTGCTACCATGCCGTCGACGGGTCGGTCTCGCCTACTTTACTTCAACTGTCAGCCGCGGGCACGGTGGCCGCGGAATAATGCAGCCTTTCGGATGCCCGTCGAACGAACACTATTTGATTCCTCGCGCCGCGCGTTCAGCCCCGCCGTGTCCTCACCTAAAGAGTATATCTTACACCGTGCCCATGGCGAACACTTTTATTCCTTTTTTTTCCGAAGCGCGTGAAAACGCGTTTCCCGACACGAGCTTTTGGCGTTGATAGTGGTACAACGGGATACTTGTTTGGTGCAAACCGCGCTGAGACGTAGGACCAGGGCGAGGAAATACACAGACAGGGCGCTGTTCTCTCGTCCTGGTCCTACGTGTTTTAGCGCTGTTCCCACCAAACAAATATGTACCGCCAGCTAGCCCGACTACATGTCTTGCTACAACGGCATTTTGTTAGCGGCTATTTTTGTTTTGTTTTTCAGACAGCGCGTGCAGTGGGCGTTGGCAACTACAAAACCCCAAAGTACTGGCGACATGCGCGACCAACAGTGTCGCTTCTATCGTCCTTCCGCCATTGGCCAAACACTCACTATGACCTCTTAAATATGATAAATTCTACATATTCCTTAATAGAAATAAGAAGAATGCCGAACTCTCAACTTTGACGCTGTTGGTTTAGAACGCGGTGACTACAAGCTTCCACCGTACGTTTTACACACCACCGAAATTGTCGCTGGCGATCGATAACCCCTGTCGTGACGTCACTGATGGGAGCCATAAGAGGGAGCCACTGTGCTAGTTTTTTTTTTTTGGAATCGTTTATTTACAGCATGTATAAAAAAAACTATAATTATTTTACATTATTCTATAAGAGTTATACCTGGGTCCGCTCCCCACGATGCGGACACAGGTTCGATTCCCGCGTGCGGCGGACGATCTTTTTCAAAGATTTTGCAACATCAACGACGGAAGCCCTACATCGCCAACTACAACATCAACAACTACTAAAACTACAACATTAACTACAATTAAAACATCAGCAACTACACCATCCACAACAGACGTCATTTCCAGTGGTGGGAAGAGCCCATATCTCGGTGTCCTACCACACTTGAAACCCACAAGCTATGTTGTATATATGGGAATTATTACAGTTATCCTGTCATCTCAAAGTTCGAAGAATATATTTGAATTAGTCAGCGAACGACGTGGACGCATCTGTTTATAAAATGCAGAACGTATTATCGTGAAAAAAAAAGTGAAATCGAAATACGGATGTCACTGCCTGTAGCTCGACATCGTAACTTCTCATGCTTGCCACGGACGTAAAACGCTTCATTCGCTGGGCTCTTTCTTTACTCGCTTCGGTTCACCGGAATCTTGGTTGTGTTAAAAAAAAAAAGACACCCCGCAATTTGATTTTTTACATTTCACTGGCCATATTAGACATTTGTTACCTCAGACAACTTTACGCATACATTTTTATATTTACTATCTGAATCGAAGTTTTGAAGTGTACAAGAAGCTGCCCAAGTTACCTTTAAGACCAACACACTGCTGGCAACCAAGTCCGCGTTTTCCCACAGCACGTGTGGACATCGCGCGTGCGCAGGAACCAGATCCGCGTCAAGTGATACATTTGCGCAGGCGCCGCGTCGACAGCAGCGCCACCGCAGCTGTGTGACGTCAGAGTCGCGTGTTGGTGCGTATAGCCACCGACAGCATGAGAACGGCAGGGCGGCTCTTACGAATCCTCGACCTTTAGCTCGCGCTCGTAGCCTTCCCTCGTGCTTTGGCTACGCATGCATGCTCGAAGCCCGGGAGACGCCAAAGTGTTAACGAAAAGGGAAGCTCGCGCTATTAGCGGTAAGATGTTTTGGTGGCGCCCTCGTATGGTTACCTCTCGTGACGTCATTACCTTGCGAACAACAAGTTCGATGGTGTTTGGAATTAGCATGGTGGAAGCTTGAAATCATAGCGCTCTTGAACCAACACTGTCAACACCGTCAAAAGGGAAGTTCTCACGTTCCTCTTATTTCCGTCCATAAGAAATCCTTTGCTGACGTCATAGTCAGCATTCGGCCAATCGTGGAAGGCCGATCAGAGCGACGCGTTCGATCGCGCACGTCGCCAATAGGCGACAAAAATAGAAAGACCTCCCTCCTGTTCGTATCCTGTCAATGACCATAGAGAGTTCATCTAAGAAGCGCATAATGCGAAAGCTCGCGCTGCAGGCACCAGAAGGTGGGTTCGAGCCAGACATATAAAAATAACTCAAAAAAGGTAGTTAAGTTAAGTTACTGAGTATCGACGCCAAAGGTAATTGGAGTAGAGTAGAAATTACGAATTTGTAATAGTAATTGAGTAAACTACTAACTACTGTAAAAAAGTAGTGAGTTACTTTAAAGTTACTTTCGAAGTTACTTTTTTATATTTTTGCGGTAGCAAAATGAACAGCAGTTTTGATCTGTGAAAAACCCAGCGAGCCTAGAGTCAATGCAGTCATTTTATGGCTTGCGTTCTCACCAGAATAGTTTATTCGCTCGCAGAAGCCATTGTCTTTCAAAGTTCTTAATAGGAAAGTTTTCCCTTTTCCTCCTAAAGATGTCCCCAGCCAAGCTCGAAAGACGTTCCACCGACGCGCTGGATGGAAAGGCAGCGTTGAATCTGAGAAACAGTCCCTGCAGGGTCGGGTAGGCAAGTGTCGGCATCTTAGGTGTCCATGACGAAACATGTGAGGTTTGCCTCGGCTAGAGGGTCTTTTATAACAAACTCTCCTCCTGTTTTCTTTTTTCTGCGGCAAGTTGAAATTGTTATGACGGGCCCCTCTTTCTTCCCACGACGTTCGGAGAGTACGCTGAGCGAGTGCACCTGACCGTCAAGGACTCAAGTCTCGCGCCACGACGATGAGATCATCCGGACGACTGCGCGTCTCGCTGCAGTGCTAGTGCTACGATACTGAAAAATAATTGTTTTGGTTTAGCAGAAGATGAAACGAAGTATACTTCGCCGCTGACGCCGGGTCCAACAGAAGGATTTTCCGAGGGTGACTCGCAATCTTCGCCGGCGACTACGGTAGCCTGACGCGCCTGACGCGCCTGACGCGCCTGACGCGCCTGACTCGTCGCCCTGACAAGTAAATAGGTTTTCAACAAGGACAACGAAGGATTACGTGAACGAGCATCGTCGCTCGTACAGTTGCAGCTGGAAGCGGGAACGTGCTCCCATGAGCGGATTATCCGTGTCTGCGTTTGTGCGCGGGGGAGTCCAGCTTTGCAAGGGAGTATGCGCTGACGACGAGTCGACCGTGGGAAAAGGCGCCCAGCTGTGCGAAGTCATTCCAGTGGTGCCTCCCGTGGAACCCCCAAACCGCTTGAGGCAGAACTCGCTAAGGGCAGGCAACATGAAAACAACAGCAACCCTGAGAGTGGAGGCGCGGCGCCTTCGTGCATTACCGGATTAGGTCAATAACCGACCAAGGCTTGTTAAGCATATCTGCCTGCGTTCGTGCGCGCCGGCGTTATGTTTTGGCTGCTCGTCGCCACCTTGGCCCAAGGACGTCTGTGATACAGTTTCTACGGCTGCCGAGTATAAGCGCGTAAGAACGGAATGTGAGGGGCCCGTTGTTCGGGAATACCACTCCATCTGCCGGCATCTTATTTATTCCCTCGCTGAAACTTTTGTGATGAGCAATATTAGCACTAGATTTTGAAAGTAGTTAGTAATTTGAGTAGAAGTTACCTGAAAAATGTACTTAAATTAAACTACTAATTACCCAAATAAAGTTGTAATTGAAAGTTGCCAAGTTACTCGGAAAAGTAGTTAAACTACAGGAGTTTGAGTAGAATACAGTCAAAACTCGATGTAACAAACTTCTATGTAACGAAACCCTCGATGTAAGGAAGTACATAACTTTTTCTAACCGCAAGTGTATGCACGCCATGTAGTTTTGAACTTTATGTAACGAAGTCCCGTTTGCCGAAATTTCTATGTAACGAAGTTTTACGGACAATTCGGCACAAACTTTTCGGTCTCAAAGGAGATTTTGGGAAGCACATGCGCTGAAACGGGCCCCCGATAAAGCGCAAAGGGTGAAAAGGGCCGAATCTGGCGAGTGGGGTGTACAGAACGGCCACTAGAAAACACTAGAGCCGCCGCCATTTCTTCCGTCGGCTTCGTTCGTGCTGCGTAGTTCGTTTCGAGGCCTAACTGAAAGGGTGCATTTCTCGTTCTTCTGGGCGATGGAGCCTTGAAGGCGATGAGGCCGCCCCTGACAACGTCGACCTCGACGACTTTCTATACGCCGACTCTGCTGTCATGCGACGGAGGTGCTGACCGACGAGGCGATAGCTAGCGATGTTCATGGGAACTCGCAAGACGGGGACGACATCAAGCCTGATGAGCAAGACACCTGCGATGTGCCCAGTAACCGTGACGTGGTGGATGCGATCTATGTCTTGAGGTGGTTCGCAAGCACACACCAAGACGAAGGCGCGATGCAGGCCATCTGGCTATGCGAACATCGTGTGATGCCAATAATAATGCCAAGAGTGTTCCAGAAAAAGGTGACGGACTAGTTTCAACCGAAATAAAGACATCCTCGGTGAGTTTCGTGCACCCGAGAAACATTTGTGGAAACTTTCTTTAACGTTAGCCCCAAATTTCTATTTAGCGAAATTTCAATGTAACGAAGTAAATTCCGAATTTTACCGATTTCGTTACATCAAGGTTTGAATGTAGTTGAACTACGTCCATGTCTGGTTCGAGCCCTGTCTACTCCCTGTTTATGTACAAACCAGTGTTGTAACAGCGTGCACCAGGCACGTAGCCAGGATTTTGTTTCGGGGGAAGCCCGCCTATGACAAAATGCTGTATGAGGGGTAGGGGGAGATGAGGTCCCAGCAAAATGGTAGATTTGGGGGGGGGGGGGAGGTCCCGGGCCCCATGGGCCCCTTTCCCCCTGGCTACGTGCCTGGCGTGCACCTATGTTCCCACTATTCTTGCTTGAAAGGTGATCTGGAAAAAAAAGTCGATTGTACTATCACTTTTGTGTGATCTATATAGGAAGAACAAAAGCTCGCATTCGTACTACGCTGGCAAAATTCTTTTCAGAACGGAGACGGGAGTCACTGCATTCAAAGGCCGACTAACTTTCCGCCGTCTAAATTATCCATCTAAATAAAATATGTTATCATGTAAGCGTATAATTCGTTTCTAATGTTCTAATTAAGGTAGCCAACAAATAGCTAACATCAGGGTTATCATTATCAGATTCGCATAAGGAAAAACATTTCTAAGTTTCTGATTCTCAAATTTTCGGATATTAACAGCGACAGTAATCGCGGTCGAAAATAACGCCGGAGAAAGTTATCTGTGTCTTGCTCCTCCGTTACACGCCTTCTATGACGAAAAAATTTCCTTTCTGAGTGCGATATGCGGGGTACGTCGATCCGGTTTAAGGCGCAAAAATGATTCAACGTACTACAATTATGTTATTATTTTTGTGTCAGCGTTTCCCCAAGAAGACCTGAAAGTTTCGTTCGGGTTTGAGTACGGCAAGTAATATATAAAAAGACTACTTGCGAGCTTTTCTTTGAGTCGTCTAATGCATATAATCGAGTATTTAAATTGAACGTGAAATAAATTTTGGGCTGGGATAAATGGTTTTAGATCGCGGTATTATTAATCGCATATCGTTTAGTGCTCCAAAAGAAAGCTAGTACACGAGGGTAGAAAGCCAAACGCCTGCCTTTCGGTACAAAAATGTGAAAATATAGCGGGCTGTTTCTTGCCTCCTTTCCTTCGAAAGCTCTCGGACTTTTCACTATGATGCCTCCATTGTACACGAGAGCTACGTCACTCGGACATATGCGCTCGTCAACATTCAATTCGTCGACGAATATTGGGATTCGCGTTCGTACTCAATGAGCGCCGTGACGGCACTCATCAACACCTGCGAGTGACAAGTTCTATGGTGGGCTTAAAAATCACGATGGAAGCTTGAAGTCATTCATTGCACGCGGTGCCAAGCACGTCATGACCACG